>JAWDJV010009539.1:0-33048 GCA_033119285.1 Teratosphaeriaceae sp. CCFEE 6253
TCCTCATCAGCAACCAGGAGCCGGTGTACTTTTGGGACTTCCTGGTGTACGTCTGGGCGCAGTTCGGCCATGTGCCGCGGTATAGGGTGCACATCCCAGAAGGACTTGCATGGCTGGTGGCCACGATGCTCGAGTGGAAGACCTGGCTTGCAGGCGGCGCTAGCACGCTTACTCGCGGAAGCGTACGAGATGGGGTGAGATCACAGTTCGCGAACAACGACAAAGCTAAGAGGGTCTTGGGCTATGTGCCGACGGTGGGCCTGAGCGAAGGCGTGAGGCGGACTTGCGAAGTATGGAGCATTGCGCCAGGCACGTGTGGAAGACCTGCTAACGTGAGGCAGGGCTACAAGAAGCATCTCGCGAACAACGTGCATACGGCCACACCCAATGGCGATACGAAGGCTATGAGTTGAGGCTACACCCGCATGACGATCTTGCCAGGCTGTGACAGCTTCCTCGTCGCCTCCAGCGCCTCCTTCGCCTGCTCAAAGTCAAAGACCTGCGCGATCTGCGGATGCAAATGGTGCTTCTCCATGAACGCCGACGTTGCAATCGCCTGGTCCCTGGTACCCGCACCCAGCTGGCCACGCAAAGTCTTGGCCCCGAAAAGGAGGTCCTGGATGATGTCGACCTTCCGCGTCGGATCAGCGGACAGGAGGCCAAGCAGGGCGATGGCGCCGCCGAATCGCGTGGCCTTGATTGTCTGCTCGATGGAGTCGGCGCCCACAACGTCGGCGACGAGGTCAACGCCTAGACCGTTGGTGGCTTTGAGGACTTCGGCTGACCAGTCGGGCGTCTTGCGGTAGTTGATGAGGTGGGTCGCTCCGAGCTTCTTGGCGATCTGAAGTTTGTCATCCGAGGACGATGTCGCGATGACTGTTGCGCCGGCAGCAGAGGCGATCTGGTCTTGTCAGTGTCGAGCATTGTTACCCGCATCAAACGACGCCTTACCTGGATGACATAGCAACTGACGCCACCAGTGCCTTGCGTAAGCACAGTCATTCCGGGCTCCAGTTTCATCGGGCCATGGAACAGAGCAGTATAGGCCGTCACGCCCGCAGTGAAGACCGTGGCAGCTTCCTCAAGCGATAGACCCTGGGGAGCTTTGATCAAGCGCTCGTCGTCGATGACGGCCCACCGCTGCAGCGTCCCGTCGCATTCGCCTCCACCCAGGACCGCGGCCATCTCGAGGTCCCGCACGTCTGTACCCGAGAGCCAGGTGTTGGGGTGCCAGATGACGGCGTCCCCTTTGACCCAGCGCGAGTCCGGTCCCAGCTGCTCGATGATACCCGCGCCGTCACTGCCTGGAATGAGGTCCGGTTTGGCGATGAGGGGGTAGTTGAGATCGTGGTCGACGATGAGGACGTCGCGGTAGTTCAGCGCGACGGCATGGATGCGGACGAGCACTTGCTTTGGTCCGGGCTTCGGGATTGCCGTCGCGAGGTCGACGAGGGAGAGCTGGCCCGGGGCCGAGATCTGCCAGGCTTGGTTCGCCATGCCAAAGAATATCGCAGGTAGTGATGTGGATGTTGCGAGGAAGTTGATGGTGGAGTGAACCTGCCATACGAGGGCATCATGCTGCCTTTATACACCTGCGAGCAGGGAGCAAGAGGCTGTCCACGCCGATGGCCTTCGCGGCACCTTGCGCGATTGAGCGAATCGGCATGACAGCAACGCTGGGAATGATGCATCATCGGAATCGGGTCGATAGTCTCTACTCTTCAGACCGCATCCACTTCGTACTCCGACGCGCTCGTCACTGCACGCACTCGAATGGGTTGAGCTGCTACCGCTTGCTTAGAAATGTATGGGCTCAGTGGAGCTCTCGCGCTACGCGGCCGCACCTTCGGGCGCAGAGCCGCCCGCTTCAAGCGGCGCCGTCGCCGCCGCATCTCTGCCCACGCGTCTCGTGATCCTCTGGTACGTCTTCCGAGCCGCAACATCATGCCCGATCGTCAGGCTGGCTACGTGAGTCATGCGATGAACGCCGGCACGGCATTGGTCGCAGCAATCCTGCGAGGATGAGGTACATATGTAGACGTGCCCAGCCCTCTACAACACGTATGGCTTGCCACCTCCCCACTCCAGGACGTCTAGCGGCGAGTGCCACGCCAGTCCCTCCAGGATGGGCGGCAAGGCGCTCAGGCGCTTCTGCGCAAGGCAACACCATTTGCGCGGTATGTGGCTGCTGGACGTGTACACTCGATCCTTTGACTCGTCCCGCCTGGTAGGTGACCGCGAAATTGGGCGGCTTTCCCACCTGTCCATGCGAGTGCGACATCAACGCTCACGTGTGCCCGGGACAAGATCTTACAACGTCCCCAAGGGCTCACACTGCGAAAGGGACAGCCATGGGTGGTCTGTATCTGCCACTGCCAAGGTCGTCAGCAGGCCACGGAAATGGGTGAGAAGGGGCGGAATGTATCCTTTCGTCAATGGAATAGCTTCAAGGAAGCTTGGAGTGTCTCTGACGCTGCTTTGGATGACCGAAGGTATTGCGAAGCGCTAATCCAGGCCAGCCCAGGTCGAAATTACACGTCCGAACTTGAATTGGACTTGGTCAATGTGATGTACTGGTGCAGGTGGTTCCTTCCTTCCTCTCGCGGACTGCTGCCTGACGGGAGCGCCGGACGTCACCTCACGCCGCCACTATTCACATTAGTCGACTTACCCTACCTACTCATAGCATACTACCGGACTTTGCATGCAGCGCGACAAGAACCACCCAGACGGCAGACCTGTCCGCCAACACACATCCACTGGCATGGATCCCAACCTACCGCTGCAGCACGAGAGGCCTGAGCTACTCACCTTGCCGCAAGAGATACAAGACCTCATCCTCAATTTTGCGTACGCCAGGAATGGCAAGCTCAGAATCATCTCGAAGGATGATTGGATCAAGGCGGACAAAACGGCCCAGCTGAAAACGAAGGCGGATTACATTTGGGCCCCTGAGCCTCGGCCGAAGGTGGTAGCATTCATGGTTTCGAAGGCTTTCTTTTTCATGGCGGCCAAGGCTTTCATCCAAGACGCTCTCTTACGCCCATCTCCACGTTGCAGCGCCAGAGGTTACCGCAGTATGAATACGATCAGCTCGGCCGGGATCGGTCATGCCTGGCTGCGAAGTTTGGACATGGACCTGAGAGCCTTTCCTCTCACGCCGCCAAGTGCCTTACGCTCGCTGACCCTCAGCCTGCGAGAAGACGACCTCTGGACGACCGAAAAGTCCCCTTGGGAGTTTAACATTCCCGAAGCCGATGTCTGGACTCATCCTGATATCAAGAGAGTATTGAAAGTACGCGGACTAGCGCACTTCGCACTACGAGCCAGCCCGGCCCGGTACTTGCAGACGTCCGTTCAACATCGGCAGTGGGACCGCAACTTACAGCTTATTGAAGATATCATCAGACCCATCGTACAGCAACCGGAATCGAAGGCGGCGAGCTCAGATGGCAGCATGCGCTATCCAGCCACTGCGTCGCTTTACCCGGGCTCCCTGGTCAGCGCAACAGGCTCTGCAATCCTGGACCACAGAACTGTGCTAGTATCGACAAGTCTGAGAGGCGCACGCGGTGTCACTGCGACAAAGGCCTTGTCGAAACTGGACGACGACGACATACCGGACTCATCCGCAGACCTGGCGCAGTTACTGGCCACAGATGGCGCAACAGTAATGGAATGGGTCCGCAAGGCCAAGCGAAGCAGGCGCAGCGAGGAGCAGGGTAGCTTGCCCCCGACTGCCGTCTTCGGCTACCCAATGACTCCTGCTGCTTCTGCTGCATGTGCCACCCCTGCCGCCAATATCGCGCCTTCCCAGGTATGGTCGTGGAAAAGAGAGAACCCTACGATGGCACCAAAGCTGACGAGGTTGCAGGATCTTGCCAGCTCCCATCCACATCATACTCGGAAACGTCCGGGACCGCGAGGTTGCACGAGATGACAAGAATCGAATGGAGGCACCGCACCGCAGAGAGTGGCCATGCGCTGGAGCTTTCGCTTCTTGAACCGCGGGACTTGACGTCTCTTGCTTCTTCGCTTGCTAAGCAGCAGCTGTTACGGCTTCGTGACTGGCTTAGGGTATGAGACCAGAACACCATCGATACTGAGTGCCGCGCAGGCTCCAGAGCTCGCACGCGCACCTCATTCTGATACGGTCGCAGAGGTTTGCTGGACGACTGGGACCGTGAGCACGCGCTATCGCGTAGACGGCGAAGAAGTCGCACCGATCGATCGTGATACCATCATTACCAGTTCCATCATCGCTCGTATGTACAACGCACGCTGCAATAAATCAAGCATACATCCCAGGCGCCCCATCCGCTCCATCTCCGCCATATTTTGGATCCATCGCAATGCGCAGCACCAAGCAAGCCCACGCAATGCCGCCCCAGTCCACCCGAACATCCCAACGCCGCGCGCCCGTCATTCACAAGCAAGATCAATACCGCTCCCGTGGCCCGTTTCCATGATTTTCAAACAGCCCCTCGAGATACTGACTCGGCGCCCGACTCCCGGGCAGGCTCTCTCCATTGCCACCAATGCCCACCATCATGCTACTGCTGCTCGGCTGTGCATACAAGGCACTCGAATGCCCTTGTCTCGGCCCGGGCTCGAGGTAGCTGTTCCGCGCGCTATTTCCTCCGTACCCATCTGACCGCAAGCCATCCCGACTCTGCGTGCGCAGCCCATCACGAGACGCAGCGCGGTAGGTCGCGCTACTTCGACTCGTTGTCGGTGGGCCGGGCGAAGCGGGGGGTGAAATGCCGTGCGTGCTGTGTCGTGCGTAGGGGGCCAAAGACCCCCCCATGGTCGTCGCGTTTGCACCTCCTGCCGTTTGGGCTGAGGGGGACGCGTAGTATCCGGCAGGAAGATAGGACGATTGCCGGTTGTTCTGCACTTCCCTGCCTGCCTGCGCGGTGGGACTGAAGAACAGACCCGCAGGTGGCGTCGACTCCCGCTTGATCTCGTGGTGATCGCGGAAATGATGCGTCTTCGACGACTTGTGCCCGGTGCTCGTGAGCGCATCAAGCGACAAACTGCTGCCGTTGTTGGCGTCCTTGTACAAGTTCCCTTTACCGCCCATAGCACTGTACCCCTGCGAGCCGCGCCACGTACTGTTCTTCTCGGACCCGCGGATGGAGGCCAGTGCGGCGCGCTTGACGGAGCGGTTGATACTCCACGCCACCAGGCCGCGCCAGAGGAGCACGCACGCGCCGAGGAAGGCCAGGCAGGCTCCGACGGCGATGAAGACGGTGCCCTCGGGGAGCTTGGACTTCCGCATGAAGGGCGCGCCGGCCGTGTAGGGGATCACAAGGGTGGGGATGCCGGCGCCGGCGATGGTGGGGATGTCGGAGAGGTGGTAGACGCTGTTGGCGGTGGTGGCGGTGGCCGCGAAGGTCGCGCTTGTGGCCGCATCGGTGGTTGCTGGGGTGGTCGTGTCGGAGGTGGGCGAGGCGGAGGATGGGGTTGCGGTGGCCTGCGTCGCTGTTGAGAGATCGGGTAGGTTGGTGAGTTGGGCCTGAACCAGTGAGGTGGAGACGAGCGCGAGCAGTGCCAGGACCCGGGTTCTCCGTGACAATCGTGCCATTGTGGAGATGTGGAGGTGTGACGAGCGACTGCGGTGCCTGCACCACTAGTACGCCTCTCCTGTGTAGCCTCTGAGGTGTCGAAGTGTTTGCTTATTGTCCTTCCCGTCCCGTAAAAATGCGCTTCTTGCTCCGCTAGAGATGACCTGCGATCAATCCTTCTCTTCCTGTCAAGCGAATGTGCGAGCGACGTTCAGCTATCAGATGCAAGCGATCCGATGTTGCATGCGCTGGGGAGTACAAGACCAGGGAGGGCGGAAGCGTTCGCATGTGTGACAGCGAACACCCGACGCCACGCAACCCTCACCCCAGACTCGGCTGCTCCCGTCGGGTAGCGCGTGCCGAGCAAGGTTAAGGTTATCGATATGGGATCGTGCGTTTTGTGACGGCCTTCGACATCGAACGACCCATCCAGGCGACTGCAGACGGATCGGAAGGACGCAATCATGGGTGTGCAGAAGAAGACACGCAAGTTCGCGCAGACGAAGCGGGTCATCGGGCAACATGATGCGCGACTCAAGAAGAACATCGTCGCGGAAGCCGAGAAGCAGCGCGAGAAGAAGACGAAGGGCGACGGCGTGATACGGGAGGTGTAAGTCCACCTTCCTCTCCAACACTTCTTGTACACTACTGATCAGTCTCGCAGCCCCCAAATGCCCTCCTCAATGTTCTTTCACCACAACACCGCCCTCCAGGCGCCCTACCGCGTCCTCGTCGATACCAACTTTCTCTCCCACACCGTGCACCACAAGCTCCCACTCCTGCCGACCCTGATGGATACACTCTACGCGACATGCATACCCACCATCACCTCCTGCGTCATGGCCGAGCTCGAAAAGCTGGGCCCCAAATACCGGATCGCACTGCAGATTGCGCGGGACGAGCGGTGGGAGAGGCTGCAGTGTGACCACAAGGGCACGTACGCGGATGACTGTATCGTCGATCGGGTGGTGAAGCAGCGGGTATTCTTGGTGGCGACGAATGATCGGGATCTGAAGAGAAGGGTGCGGAAGGTGCCCGGGGTGCCCATCGTGAGTGTGGCACGTGCCAAGTACGTGATCGAGCGACTCGTGGACATCGAGAAGTAAGACCGAGGCGGCGACATGATTTAGAGGAGAGTGTTGATATTAGCGAGGCGTTGGGGATGAGTGGAGCCGACATCCGCGGATATCGACGTATCGTTGAATAAGGGCCATGTTCGACTCAGTGCTATCGACTCGGTCCGTTCAAGCAGCGCAACCACCTAGGTCCTAGCGCTCACACCCTGGATTACTTCTGCCAACTCCAATGCGGATCTAAGTGACTCAAACGAAGGTCCAATATCCTTTGTCTGGTTGCGCAGCTCCAGTGGGAACGTAGCCAATGGGCGGTCATCTCGGAGGGCAATCTTTTGCTCTTGTCTGGTGCTGCAGCACGAGACGTGGACTCGATGCCACGGACTTGTGAGGCTAGGTTGGACGTGTCGGATTCGAGCGTGGAGTAAGTTGCCAGAAGCGGCAAGTGCGACCGCTCCGCGATGGGTCATTACCCTGGCCAGGCTGAGAGGTGCTGAGCTTCAGGTTCTCTCACTGTGGTTCGCGGCGCTCTAAGAGAACACCCATCCACAATCATTGGTACAACGCCATGTACCATGTCCTGAACAAGCCCGTGTACAGGAAGCTGAGTTATGCTAGAAAAGCCTTCTCTCGCATAACAAGAGGCACCGTGGCCACACATATCCGTGACCTCAACATCCTGCCCTCCCAACTGTGATATCGCCCTCCTCAAGCAAGTCGAAGTCTCCCGAACCCGGCCATCGCCGCACCGAAAGCAGCATCGTCGTTCATGTCCGCTTCGACTGCTGCTGCACCAAGCAGGGGAGTATCAGTAGGAACGCGGAAGCCGCGCATGATTGCCCGAGCGGTTTTCGACAGAGGCACCCCCCCTTGCTTCAGCGCGACCCACATCTCCTCGGCAGTGGGAGCCCCGTCGACTAGGTCAGCGTCGCGTGGGTAGCCCTCCCTGCAGCGGAACAGCGCCAGGTCGACGTCGCGTAGGGGACACACCATACGTTTCCTGCCACCCGTCGAGCGACCGGTCATGATGAACCACCCTTCCGGCTTCGTACACAACATATAGTCCTTGCCGATGCCACGCGCGGCGTCCGCCTCGTGGCTTTGGGGACGGAATATGTGGATGTTGACACCCTTGTTCTTGCGCAGGTGCTGGATTGCCTGAGTAGCGGCGGCAAAAAAGTCAGTGACTCGATACGGTGCAGTGGGTGTTGTCTGCACTCACCTGATCTTCCAGACAACGAACCCATCCGCAGATCTGTGCGGCTCCGGTGTCCCTCACAACGAAGTCAAAGCTTGATGTGCCGTAGTACAGTCCGATTGCCTCATCCCTGGTTTGTCTATTGACTTGTAAGAGGGCGGGCTTACGCGGACCTCTGTGGCGATCAACGAGGACGAACTCCTGCGACTCAGAGGGGAGCGCATAGCCGAAGATCTTGTTGCGGAGTTCTGCAGGGAGCGTGAGCAGCGTTAAGGTCATGGTGATGTTCGGCTCTGCTCATGGTCGAAGAATCTCCGCATCGGTGCGGTGAATTGAAAGTACGAAGGAAGTGAGTGAAGTTGTGAGGCGAGACAGCAGATGTGTGCTTTGGTCAGCGGCATTGGAAGCGGCAAGTGCGACCGTCTGAGTGCATGACATGTGTATCTGGACCACCACCCGAGATGCCTCTGGCGATGTTTCAATGCCGTCAAACACACGGCTCGCTCCCGTGAAGGAGAGTCCGAGTCATATCGAGTTTTATCGTTACAGCCGAGTGGATTCTCACCTTCCACTCCGTTTCTATGTGTACAAGGCACCCAGAGTTGTCTGGTCCGTGCCGTCGTCTGTGTTTAATCTATGTGTGAGTCCCAGCTTTACGAGTGCCGCTCATTTGCCCTACAAGAGTAAGAGTTGTCAGCCGCTCATATCGGTCTCGTGGTTGTCCTGCCTGTGTTACCTTTGCATTTGCCTCGCCATATACCGCCTTATGGAGGTTTGCACCATCCATCATGGCAGAAGACGTGTTCCCGTCGCCAATCTTCTGCTCCGATTGCCTCTCTCGGAAGTGTGCTGAGTCGATGCCCTTGGGCTTTATTTGATCGTTCATTGTGCTGCTTGAGTCACCTGTTGGGCAGAACGTCAGCATTCGCCATGCTCCCTCCTCGTGCGATATGGCGCGGCATACCTAGCTTGGTTGCTACGCCAGTGGTGTGTGTGGATGACCCTCCGCCTGCCGAGTGTCGGTCGCCTATCGCTTTGACTGCCGGGGTCTCGAAGACATTGCTAGACCCGCTGTCAGGCTCATCCTGGAAGTGCTAGCTAGTGCCGGGTGATGCTCACATTGGGAACATGTATAGAAGCGCTCCAACACCAGCCCCAGCCGCAAAGTATCGTGGTCGCAGGAGTCCCGACATTGTGATGTTGTGCTTCGTATTGCAGGTTTGGCGGATGTCCAGTTACTGAGTCGATTGTTCGGTGCCTTGAAAAATCGCGATGCCTTGTTGTGGAGAGGGATGGAATGAAATAAGTGTGCATGGCGACTGAGCTTACCCTCTTCAGCATCAGACATGATGCACGTCCATACGTTACGCTCTAGATTTATCTCCAAATGCGTCACCTTTACCTAAGCGATCGTCAGGCACGATCCGCCTCCGCCGATTGCCGCCGGCGTGGGGTCCGCAAGCGGAGGAGTGCGCTTAAGCTCCACGAAGTTATCTTCCTCGTGCATCCCGCCATGGCTGCAACTATTGGCTCGTCCCCTCCAATCCGCATCACGGTGTTGATCTCGGGCGGTGGCAGCAACCTCCAGGTGCTCATCGACGCCTGTAATACCGAGGCGCTGCCCAACGCAAACATCATCCGCGTGATCTCTGATCGCAAGAACGCTTACGGACTCGAGAGAGCGAAAGCCGCCAAGATCCCGACCACACATCTCGGTATATTAAAGTACAAAGAGAAATATCCCGACAGCAGTGCGGAACCAAGATTCGACGACGCCCGTAAAGCCTACGACACCGACCTCGCCAAGATCGTCCTCGACGACGAGCCCGATATCGTCGTGTGTGCGGGTTTCATGCGCATACTGACGACCTCCTTCCTGAACCCCATCAAAGGTGCGAAGACTCCGACCATCAATCTACACCCTTCGGCACCGGGTGATCTGGTGGGTGCTGGCTGCATCAAGCGGGCCTGGGAAGAATTTGAAGCCGGCAAGAGAACACGGACGGGTATCATGATTCATTATGTCATAGAAGAAGTTGACATGGGCGAGCCGATCGTATCGGAGAACATCGAAATCACGGGTTGCAAGGTTCTCGGGGATCTGGAAACAAGGATCCACGAACGAGAGCACGCGTTGATTGTCAAAGGTGCCAAAGGTGCAATTAAGAAGCTTCGGAGCGAAGGCAAGGCGTGATACTGGACGCACGGTGTGCACAGTATTCCCGAGTGAATTAGCATACAGCTCTAGCTGTCGACGGCCGCTTCCTGCTCGCCAGGACATCCCCGCTCGAGAACAAAGGCACGCGCTGAGAGGACTTGTCGAATTGCTTGTGTATACGGAACGTTGACGCCAGCATCCATCAGCATAACACGAAGCGATCATTACTGAGCGTCGCCATCGGAACCGCAGGTCGATGCAGCTCTGCGACATGTTCACCAAGGAAACCATGTCTCCAGCCTATCCGCGGACCATGGGCCCAGGCTGCGATGTCGAGGATGGCGAGAGTACCTCCATTACTCCCGAGCAATACTCCACGGCGATCGCAAAATCCCAACCAGTATGGGACAAGATGACCGCCCATGCGGATACTGGAACCCCTTACCCGGTCTCTGAGAAGGACCTTAGCATACTCCAGGACCCAGCCTTCGGTCCAGATTCCTCGCAGTGGAGGCCACTGCCCACGCGAGTCTCGCTCAGCCAAGCGCATGAAGCGTTGAAGCGTGCATACGGCAAGCGTCCAAGCTGGTCGCAGATCGCAGCTCGAAAGCGCCTCCTCGACGCCCACAATGGCTCCCACGGGAGCCGATCCCCCGGCCTCATCATCAAGATGGTAGACGACATCGACAGCGTCCTCTTTGACGGGACATTGCGTCATCGGATCCTCGTCCATTGGATCGATTACTCCATCTACTCGTCGAAGCTACAAATGGCCAGGAAGGACTCCGTGCAGGACTTGCCGGAGCCGGAGCCCAAGCCCAAGCCTCTCGCCGCGACTGTCGTGCCGCCAGAGCGCTTCCGCAACTCCGTCCGGCCAGCCATCTACATAAACGCAGAAGCCATTTGCCTCGCATCGCAGAGCCGAGTAAGCTTGGTCGCGCTGCTGATGCACGAGATGCTGCACGCCTACCTAGCCATCGTCGCCCGCGGTGAGGAGGGAGAGCTCGATTTGACGCCCTCCGAGGATGAGCGGGCTTGGGGTAAAGCGGCTGAAGGCCATGGCCCGCTGTTCGAGGCTAGCTGCGAGGGGCTGGCGGCGCGACTCGGGTTTCGGGGATTGAGTGGAAGGGAGATTTCCCGGTATCACGAGGAGCCGAGGACGCTGGTGCAGTCCCGGGAGCCGGAGAGGCGGAAGACGGTGAGACTGGGCGATGGGCTGGTTCATCACCTGCTCCTGTGAAATGAGGGAGGGTGAGGCATACTTCAGTCCAGGGCAAGTAAAGTCTAGATCTTGGAAGACTCGTTCCTCATGGGTCGCCCAAGTTGCAGGTGTGGCACATTTAAGTTGCTGTACCACGCTGATACGTGGTCGTCGGAACCGGCCACTGTGGGGTGTAGAGCTCGAAAGAAATATGGAGTCCGAAGCACTCATTCCGCGGGTGGCCTGCTCGGTTCGGGCCGTGATCGGCATGACGTACATACGTGGGGTGGAGAGCTCAAGCCACATCCAAATGCCACATATGGCGACCTGTATTGGTGCAGACATAGACATACGACGTGGCACGACTAAGCACAGCATAGCTCTCGAACTTCCCTTGAGCACGAGCGATATTTCACGCATCCGCTACCCTGTCATTCCTGCACTACATCGCGTACTGCGCCCACACACATCTCCCTGAACCGCGATCATGTCCGGTAGGCATTCACGCCCCTCCCGTGAGCATCTTCTCAGTTGCTGACCCTCCCCCGCCCACCAGCCCCACCAGTCGACTACTACTCCTCCCTCGAGATCCCCTCCACCGCCACCCAGCAACAGGTCCGCGACGCCTACAAGAAGGCCGCGCTGCGGCACCACCCTGACCGCGTCCCCGCCGACTCACCCGAGCGCGTACAGCGGACCAAGAAATTCCAACAGATCAACGACGCGTACTACACGCTCAGCGACGCGACGAGACGGCGAGAGTATGATCTGAGTCGGAATAGCTTCCATGGCTTCGGCGGCGGACGGCAACAGCAGCAGGATGCGGACGAGGAGATCCCGCGGCCGGACGCCGGGACGGGCACGGGTGGGGGCTTCGCGAGTGGCTTCCCGTGGAGCGCATTCGGGTTTGGGGGGCAGGCGAAGAACGCGGACGACGCGAATAAGTTCTCCAACGAGCAGTTCGGGTCCGTGTTCGAGGAGATGATGGCGGATCAGGGCATGGCGGAGGGTGCGGACGCGACGCCCACGGGCCGCTTCTGGAGTCTGGTGGGCGGAGCCAGTGGAGGGGCCATGGGGTTCATCGTCGCGAATGTGCCTGGTGCGATCGCGGGAGCGGTGGCGGGGAACAGGTTGGGCGCGGTGCGGGACAAGAGGGGAAAGAGCGTGTACAGTGTCTATCAGGAGCTGGGGCAGCCGGAGCGGATGCGGTTGTTGAGTGAGTTGGCCAGTAAGGTCTTTGCGCACGCGATCAGTTGATGGGCGGATGGTTGTGGGACTTTGGGGTGGGTGTTGAGGAGGATTTGGGGATAGATGATACCACGACAGCATGCGCGCATTGAGTCTCAGCGTGGCATAGTGCAAAGAGCCGGTTTATTTCTATCACGACCTGGGTATCTTCACTATCGCACCACTGCGCTAGCCGACTCATCGTTCCACTTTCTGCCTATCGCCCTCCATCACCTCCCTCGCCGCCTTAAGCTCCGCCTCACTGTACCCATCCCACCCCTTCTCCCCACTCCCTCCCCTTCTCACAATCTCGCCCAACTTCGCCGTCGCAAGCCCATGGAGCTTCTTCACCGTCTCGAGCTTGGGCGGTGCTAGCTCCCCGTCCGCACCATTACGCTTTCCTCCTGCCGGTGGGGGTACCTCCAGTAGGTGTCCCGTTGCCAGCCTCAACCCGTAGTAGCCTCGTAGATAGTCGTCGCAGAGCTCGATACTCCTGCAAAATCGCCTCATCGCCTCCGCAAGCGGCTTCGCCTGCTCCGCACTCTCAAGCTTCTGCGCCGAAGCGTACAGCACCTCCCCCAACTTCGCGTGCATATTCCATGCTTGCGGCGTGGTCAACAGACACTCTTCCAGGCAGAAGATGGCTTGTTCGTATGCGCCTTGCTCTCGATACAGATCCGCCAGCTCCGCCCACGCTTCTGCATCCGTCGCGCTATCGTCCACGATGCTGATTAAGGCCTCCATCGCCTCGCTCTGCCTCCCCATCGAGCGAAGGAGAGCCGCTCTCCGTTTCCTGACGGCAAAGATAGTGCGATCATCCTTCAGCACGCCGTCATACGCGGCCAGAACCTCGCCCAACTCCTTCTGGTCATCTCCCGCGACGGCTTCTTGGTAGAGACCCTGTAAGGCGAGGACATGATCATTTGTCTTCCCAAACCGCGCGATGAGGGTGGAGAGGAGGATGTAAGCCTGGTTGTGGGCGCCGGTGCGCAGGCAGGCGAGGAAGAGATTCTCCGTACTGACCCACTTCTCCTGGGACTCGGTGGGGAGGAGCAGGGAGAGCGGATAGGGAATCGAGGCGAGCCAGGAGTTCTGGGCAGCGAGGAAGGGCTGCGCTTGCTGGGCGAGGGCGAGGGTGTGCGCGGGGTTGGAGGTGGTCGGGGTGGTGAGGAGGGTCGACATGGTGCGGGATTGTGGTTACCGCATTGGTATGGATTGGTTGATTGGTGCGCGAGGTAGTGTGGGTGAATGTTGCGGAGTTTGGAGGCATCTCCGAGGCGGGATGGATTGAGGGACCCCACCACATGCGATCACTGCATGTACAAACTCAATGCACAATGGTTGTACAACCTTTCACGACAGTGCTGGACGACTTGTGTCTACCGCCGAACGTATCATGCGTATGCAGGTGGTAGCATCAACATGATCTTACGGCAGCCACGGCCCTCTCACCTGCCTGTCCTGGAGGCACACCACCCCGTCACCATCCCGGAGTGGACATAGGTCTAGGGCGACGCAAAGATGTTCGAGAAAGACATCTATGCCCTCATCCGCGGCCTGCGTGCCCACCGCGGCGCCGAACGCACCTACATCCTCACCGCGCTGGCCGAGTGCCGCCGCGAGGTCCGCTCCCCGGACAACGACATCAAGGCCAGCGCGCTGCTGAAGCTCGTCTACCTCGAGATGTTCGGCCACGACATGTCCTGGGCCGCTTTCAACGTGCTGGAAGTCATGTCCGCCGCCAGGTACGCCCAGAAGCGGGTCGGGTACCTCGCCGCCGTGCAGAGTTTCCGCCCGGAGACGGAGGTCCTGATGCTGGCGGAGAATCTGCTGAAGAAGGACCTAGGCGGGGCGGATAAAGGAACGGTGATGCTGGTGCTAGTGACGGTGCCGCATCTGCTTTCGCCATCGATGGCGCATAGTCTGCTCGGGGATCTGCTGCCCAGGCTGGGACACTCGAGTCCAGCGATCAGGAAGAAAACGATTGCAACGCTGTACCGGCTTGCGCTGGTGTACCCAGAAACGCTGCGCCCCGCCTGGCCCAAGATCAAGGATCGCTTGCTTGACGACTCTGAAGACCCCAGCGTCACGGCCGCGATCATCAATGTTGTCTGCGAGCTGGCATGGCGGCGACCTCAGGACTTCCTGCCACTTGCACCCCGGCTGTTCGAGCTGCTCACCGCCGGGGGCAACAACTGGATGGCGATCAAGATCATCAAGCTCTTCTCTACCCTCACCCCGCTGGAGCCCCGTCTCGTCAAGAAGCTCCTTCCGCCTCTCACGCAGATCATCAAGACCACACCTGCAATGTCTCTACTCTACGAATGTATCAACGGCATCATCCAGGGCGGGATCATGGAAGCGGCGTCCGGGTCAATGGAAGGTGACGAAGTCGCTCGGTTGTGCGTCAGTAAACTCCGCGCCATGCTGGTCGTAGAGGGTGATCCGAATCTGCGCTACGTGGCACTCCTGGCCTTCGCGAAGATCACGAGCAGCCATGCGGATATCGTTGCGCTGCACTCGGACGTGATCCTGGGGTGCATCGACGACGGGGACATCTCCATTCGCACCCGCGCACTGGATCTTGTGGTGGGCATGATGACGCCGCAAAACTTACCCTCTGTCGTCGAACGTCTACTACGCCAGCTGCGTAATGCCGGACGAGCGAAGGAGCCAGTGGCCGAGGATCGAGCAGCGCATACCGGGATCGAGCCCCGCGCGGACGATGACGATGAGGACATGGCGACCACCATCCGGCCCAAAGAGCCGAAGTCCACGCAGGCCCCTCCACTACCGGACGACTACCGCACAGCAGTCATCGAGCGGATCCTGGAGATGTGCTCGCGCAACACGTATGCGGATGTCGAGGACTTCGAGTGGTACATTGGCGTCCTGGTCGAGCTGGTTAAGCAGTGTCCCACCACTTCCACCATCAAACCTGGAGCTGGCGGGCACTTCGGCTCCCATGCGCCGGCAGCGGATGTGGCGGATAAAGTCGGCGAGGAGCTGTTGAATGTAGCTGTCCGCGTCAAGGGCGTGCGGCCGGAAGCAGCCGCCGCTGCGCAATCTCTCCTGCTGTTTGATCGGAGGGAGGAGATGTTTTCTGCCTCCTCCGGCGCTGGAGCGGGTGTCCTCAGCGCAGCGGCTTTCATCGCAGGCGAGTACGCTGCCTTACTACCCAGCGCGGACGCAGTTCTCACGAGCCTGGTTCATGCAAGCAGCGCACAACTACCGGCGCAGGCACTGGCGAGCTATCTGCAGGCCATGCCCAAAATCTTCGCCACCTTGACCAGCAAATCGCAGGGGGCGTGGACCAGCACGAGGCGAAATGAGAGTACACTGCTGACGGCGAGAATCATTCACTTCCTCGAGCCACTGACCTTGCACCCGGCGCTGGAGGTACAGGAGCGGGCTGTGGAGTATCTGGATCTCATGCGCCTGGCCTCCGAAGCCGCTTCTTCCCAGCCTACAGCGGAGGAGAGTGAAGATGGGTACGCGGAGGCGCCATTGCTCCTCACGCAAGCGATTCCCAGTCTATTCTCGGGTATGGAGCTCAACCCCGTGGCTGCTACGGCCTTGCACAAGGTCCCCGTGCCGGAGGGCCTCGACCTCGACGAAGTCATCAACGGGGACTTGCACCTGCTGCTTCAGCAAGCGGACGCCGAGACCGACGAATACGGCGCCGTGCAAGCGGACGACGTATACAGGTTCTACCACGAGAAGCCGGCCGCAGCCTCCCTCAGCGCCCAGCAAGCGCACGCGCGACCTGCGGCCGAGCTGCTGGAGCCGAGTGCGGCGAGCAGTCGCTCGAGTTCCTATCAGAATGATTCCGAGACCGCACCGCTCGACCGCGCGGCGAAGGAGAGGATGAAGGCGGAGAGGCGGGAAAGGAACAGGGACGATCCTTATTACATCGATCCGGATCGCGGCACCTCCGGCACGAGCACGCCGACGCGCATCCATAACATTCTGAAGGGCGCGAACGGGGAGGAGTTGGACGTGGATGCTATCCCTGTCATGGAGCTGAAGTTGGGCGATGTGGGTGCTGGTGACCGGGCGGCGGCGGGGGTGGCGAAGAAGAAACCGAAGAAGGCGGTGAAGAAGCGGTTTGAGATTGCCGGGGACGAGACGCTCGGGGCTGATGATGCGGAGGCTGCGCAGGTCGGCGCAGGTGCTGTGGGCGGAAATGTGGTCGCGGTGGGGAGCAAAGGGAAGAAGTCCTTGCTGGAGGTTGACAGCTCGGGTCTCTCTGCGCTGTCACTAGCGGACGATGCTGCCGGGCAGCAGAGCACTAGTGGGCAGGCGAATCAGTACGAGGTCGAGAAAAGGCGAGAGGAAGAAGCTGCCATGGCCAAGGCCATCAAAGACGTTGAGCGCTTAAGGCTGGAGATGCAGCGGGCGCAGGAGCAGGTGCGGGAGAGGGAGGGCGTGGGCGAGGAGGTGGTGGTGGTGCGGAAGAAGAAGGTCAGGAAGGTCAGGGTGGAGGGCCCAGGGCCCGAGGGCGCTGGTGAGGACGAGGAGGGAGAGGAGGGTGGAGAGGGCGAGGTCCAGAGAGTGAAGAAGAAGAAGAAACAGAAAAAGAAACGGCGGGAAGGTGAGGGGGAGTCCAGTCCGGCGCCGGCGCTGGCGGGCGATGTGGGTGAGGGTGAGGGTGAGGGTGAGGGCGAGAGCGCGGGGGAGGGCGATGGGCCCGTGACGATGAAGCGGAAGAAGAAAAAGAAGAGGCAGGTGACCTTTGAGGATCCCTGATCTTGCCCGAAAGACTTGCGGCAGCAGCGTTGGCCTTCGCCGGATTCATGCCCATTGCCTCCACCGTCGCTTTGCAAATGAGGCAAGGCGCGCCCTAGGACCTGGATGCCAATGGCTGCTGCAGCTCTCTCCACGACCACTGTACAAGCACAACGGTAAGTCGACCGCTGGCCTTGGGAAGGTGCCGTGCGTACAGGAGACCACGCCTCGCTCTCGCCCGACGGCAGGCAGCCATGGGCACCTCAGCTCCGGCCTTGAGTTCTCCTGGCACAGCGCACGGACCGCGCCAGCTCGGTCCGCATCGACATTGTGCCGTCAGTCGGTGTCTCGCGCTTGAGGCAAGCTGGAAGGTCTGGGACCTTTGTAGTCGGGACCGATAAGTGCGATCACCCAGCGATGTTTGCTTGGTGGAGAAGGCTGCCGTGGTGCGCTGTTGGGCTCTTCATACGCTACCATCCTTCGCTGGAATGGCACGGTATCCTTGACTGCTGGAGTGTACGAAGTCATGGGGCCCACCGTGCAGTAGCTCGGCGACGGTCGTGAGAATGGCCGAGTGGGAGAAGGCGCTAGCTCCAGTGAATGTTGCGCACGTCAGCTAGCGTGCGGATGGCAGATGCCAATCAGATGACCTTCCTCCGTCACCTATTTTGCCGCTGCACGCACTCATAAGGGATGTCTGCTCAAGGAGAAAGATGCACATCAAGTACCATCACAAATGTAGCCTCTACCCGCCACAAGAGCATCACGGATGCCGTCGGGCTTTGGCGTGCTGCCCTGGGCTTTCTCGCCTGGGCTGGAGCGTGATGACACGGGAAGTGGGTATACCTGCGACACGAGTGCTGACAGCGACGAGGCGTCATAGCCTGACGCCTTCGAGTCCGCCGTGATGCTCGGTTCTTCTGGCCCCATTGGGACCGCGAACTAGCGACACTTCCGTCACCAAGCAGACTCATCGCTCCCAAGGCGCGTCCGGGAGGCGTGTCAGCTGCGTCAGACGTACGCGCGAGCGGTCGATACTTGGTCACTGCCTGCGCTCCTGGCTTCGTGTTGCTGCAATGGGACGCCCGAGATATTTGGGCGACTGCAGTGGAGACTTTGAGGGACTTGTTGCGTGCCCTTCCAGCACCAGCATATGATGACAGCAGATCAACCTCCGGATCGACATGGTCACATTCATGTTGATGCCGTGAGGAGTGATTGAAAGTGTAGCAAAGTGCAGTGCCGCCGTGGGCATATCGATGAACAACAAGCATGCGACGTACCTGCTTCAGATGATCTGATAGCGCACCGGTATCATATTCATAACTTCACATTGCCTTTGTATACCGCTCCTGGCCATGCCCACAACGCCGCCGCACAGTATGCACCTTTGAATCGCAGCACCTCCTAGCCCCTGACGTACTTCATCGTATCGACTGTTCCGAACGAGAACGGCGACTTCGCCATTTCCGGACTTCTGGGACTCATTGGGAGCGCGAAGAGATCGTCCGCCTTCTCCGCATCCGGCTGCATGCTGTGGAAGCCCATGTCGTTGTCGGCGAGCGCGTTCAGCGAGCCCATACCCGCGTGATGCTGCTGGCGGGCGGCCAACGCATCCGGAGGTCTCTGCGCTGCTGTGCGCTTCTGTGAGGCTTGTGGTGGTCGGGCCGCAAGATCGGATTGCGTCGGCATGCCCTTCAGTGCAGCGAAGCTTCCAAATGACCCGACCGCGACGTCAGACGTCTCCGGGCTGAGCGGGTTGTGCGAGCCGATCGCCAGACTACCCTCCCTGGACCGACCGTTCAGTTCCTGTGAGCTGGTCCCGAGCTTCAAGCCCTTCAGCCTGTCCATCAACCGGCCGCCCCCGGGACTCCGCGGGCTCTGAGGTCCGTTCGTGCCTGCCGCTGCCATCGCCGAAGCCAAGGATCCCTGACTCGGCATGCTGATGGACGCCGGCTTCGAGACGACGCCGAAGTTGTCCTCGATCCACTCCTTCTCCGCCGCCGCCATCACGAGTCCGATGCCCTCATTGTTGGTCTTCTCCTCCGCGTCAATCTCCCTCTGCAGCACTTGCAGCCGCTTCTTCGCCCAGATCGTGTGCAGCACCCCCTTCTTGCCCGCCTGCCGCGCCGTCGCGCCCAGCTCCGGCGAGAAGATGGCCGGCAGTGGGTTCGTCCGCCACTGCACGCCCGCCTTCTGCAGCTTCACCGACGTGGGCACGACGACGCCCGGGCCCAGCATGAAGTACATCCGGTTCAGCGGCATCTCGTCGCCGTGCGACCTCGTGGGATCCGCGGCGGGCAGGACAGTTCGCTTCCCATCCCAGCTGATCTCCCAACTCCCGTCCAGACTCCTCGTCGTCCCGTCGTCTTCCCACTCCACCATCAGCACTTTCGTCCCATCCTTGCTCCGGCCCGGCTCGAACTCGAACCGCGCGAGCGCGTTGCCGCTCGACAGCGACGGCGACTCGACGTCGTCGCGCTGCGAATGCTGCGCCGGGTCGAAGGAGGTGTCCACGGGATCGAAGGCCGGCCGCGAAGAGGTCATCGTCACACCGCGACCCAGCGCACAGCTGGGATCCCTGCCCGCGGTCTCGTAATCGAGCGGCGGCGTGGCTTCCGTGCCGCGATTGCCTGCCCCCCACTCTCACTCTCGTCCGAACTCTCGGCCGCCGTGTCGCGAAGAAGGACAGCCTCACCACATGAAAGATGCGAAAGGACTAAAACTTCGGAAAGCTCTGTGGCAAGATCGGACGACTGTGCCTGCCGGTTCTGCTTAATGCTCGCTCGCTCATGATCGACCGCTAGCTGCTGTCGGGATCTTACCAACAGCCCGCGTATTTTTGGCAGCTGTCGCGCCCGAGGTCCCGCGTTCTCCCCGTTTCATCGAGAAACGTGCGCGGCGTGCATGCAACGACTGCGCGCAAGGTCTGCACGATGCGATCGACATCAACGGCCAGGCCGTCAGGCTGCATGAACACAGCTCGGCACGCGGAGCAGATGGGTGCATGGTGGACTGTCTTTGATTTCTTTGACTGTCTACGATTCTGGCCTAGCAGAGCGATACGACCCAATTTCTGCCCCGTGGTCCACACTGGCCTGAGTGCTGCACTAGATCAAGGCCATAGTCCCACAACCCCAAGGTACCGAACGCTTCGTGGGTATCATGCTGATGAATGTAGATAAGTCGATGAGTCGGATTAGCAGGCGATGAGCCTCCATTGCGCCGTCGCTATGCGTGAAGCAGAAATGCCGTGAATGGCGTGGTATCGTCAGGCGAGGAAGAGCCAGGCCAGGATGCGGAACCCATCAAGGGCGCAGGAGGTGGGCCTGCTCTAGATGAGCAGGTAGTCCCACTTCTTCTGCTGCATCACGTCGCGCCAGCGGACGCCCTGGTACTCTCCTCGCGCGTTGGCGGCGTCGGTCAACTCCCAGCAGTCGTGCAGGAGTCCGCGTACTCGGCCGAAAGAGCCGAAGTCGGCCGCGTCGCCGAGGCGTTTGCAACGGTCGTCAAACATGGAGCGGAAGGGGGAGGCGGCCACGGATGTGGAGCCGGCGATCAACAAGGGCCACGCCAGAGAGCGGTCGAAGCCTTCGGGTCCTTCAGGGATGAAGTTCATGAGCTCGGCGAAGCGCGAGACGAGGTGGCAGATGCCGGGCTGTCTCGGCTCGTATCCGGGCACCAAGGAGCAGAGGTAGATGCGGGCTGCGATGCGGAAGACGGCGGTGATGTTGACGCTGAGCTGTCGGGGCCGGATAGCGCCGGTGGTGGAGAAGCAGGTCTGCACGGTGCCGTGGACGGGCTCGGTCATCCCGATCGCGTTCGCCAGGATCTCGACGTACTTGCAGAGCACCACCTCGTCGAGGCCGTCGGCCTTCTGCACGTCCAGGCATGCAATCTCCGAGATCAAGAACATGATCTTGTCATCGCAACCCATCAGCTCCACAAGCCCGGCGCTCTTGCCGCAGGTATTGAGCTCGCGGTACGTGTCGGCGAAGACGGGCAAGCGTCCAATCATCGTCGCGCCGAGGATGTCGATCCAGGAGGCCAGAGCCATATTGAAAGGAGGATGCGAGTGTCCACTTGCTGAAAGATCCATCACCACGCTTGGCAGGCTCAGCTTGTTGACCAGGCTAATGCCGGCCTGGAAGTGCTGATGCCAGGGGATATCGGGGAGTGCATCGTCTGCTCGCCCCACTGAGCACTGGAAGAAGATCATGCCGAGCGTCGCTTCGAGGATCTGCGAGTGGTTCTCATCCCGTCCCAGAGCTTCGCACAGCTCCGAGATGGCCGCGTAGCGATGCCGGATGATGTCGTTGTCGATCTGCTCGCCGCTAACACCTTCGGCTGCCTTCTTGTGCGTCGCGGCGATGCTCAGACAGCAATGCAGATATGCCTTGTTCGCTTCCAGCGCAGGCAGGATGACGTCCGTTCTTGCCGAGCCGTGCTGGTTGGCGTCGAGGATCGGGAAGATCAGCTTCAGGACCTTGTCGAAGAAGTGGGTCAACAGGTACTTGTCGCAGTCGTCGACGTTGATGACGGTCTCGTGCTCCGGTGTCACCCGACCGTGCGGATACTCGAAGAAATCGAAGTCGACGGGCTCCTCGGCGAACGACTCGGACTGGCTCTCGTAGTAGTCCTGCTGCACCCAGCTCTCGGCTGGATAGCTGGACATCCCGTTTGGCATCGGCGGCGGCTGATATGTGCTGAACGTCGATGTCGTCGAGTCTCTCCGGGTCTGCTCGCCGTTGATGAAGATCTGGCGTTCCGTCTTGATGTCGACCTCGTACGGCGAGAACATGGGATACTGCGGGTGATGCGCAATCATCGGCTGTGGAGGCGGCGGCATCGCAAAGTAACCCTCGGGCGAGGTGTAAACATACTCGCAACCGGCTGAGTACGGCGATCCGACCGAAGGCGCACGACTCTGCGGAAAGTCCTCGTGGTACACCTCCGCGGACGTGGGCACCGAATGGCACAAGCTGGGAGGGGTGTTCGCACTGGGCGCGGTCGGCGTTTGTGTCGCCTTCTTCGACAGCTGGGTCCGCTTGATGATGTCCTTGATCACCTCCTTCTGGTGTCGCCGCTGCTCGCCATTGCTCCACCACATCGGACGCTTGTAGTCGCATCGCAGACCCAAGTGCTTGCACGCCCTGCAGGCTGGCTTGCCTTCCTCGCACTTCTTCCTCCGCAATCTGCAAGTAAAGCAACCTGATACACGTCAGCTACGTCAAAGCTCACCAGCGATCATGCACCCCGGCGCACGTACCCGAGCGCGACCGTCTGTGCATCTTCGCTGCTGCTGCTTTGGCTTCCGCCGCGGTGAGAGCAACATTCTTCGGCGCTGCCATTGTCGTGTTGGACTTGGGATCGCTCGCCGGCGCAGAAGACGACATCGGGGTGTATATGTACAGGGTCGCACCGCGAGCTTCCAGAGCTGGGGTTACGACAGTGGCCGACGCGACAGGGACCGGGAGCAACGGTACTGGCGATGGCCGGGGTCCACTAGATTAACGATAGCGTAGAGACTGACCTGCAGGTGCTTTTGCCAGGAACATGAAGGGACTGTGAAAGCAGCAAATTAGTCGTGATGGGCAGGCCTGAGATGGCAACTGAAGTCCTCTTAAGACTCCTCAGACGGTCGACCATGTGCCCAAATTATCCCATTCTATACATAGCGAGGATAAAGTGTGGGGTCAGAAGAGCTCGAGATTACTTGCTAAATGCGAGAAAGTGGACGAGACAGGGATCGAAAGGTGACTATTGGCCCACCCACCTGTCGTCCCTGCGAGTGACTTTGATCGGCCGGCCTCGCTTGGTCGAATCTGGCCTGCAGATGCCGTGCGATGGCCCCATTGGTTGTCGTGCAATGAGCCCGCATGGTCGGCCCCGAGGACGCTATTCCAAGGCTCCGACTTTGGCTTCTTCGTGGCTGGCCTGCCATCGGCGTCCAGGTGTTATCAGGGACTCTCAATTCGCAGGGAGACTTGCCAAATGAGAGTCCATCCCACAGCGTTATCATGTGAAGACGGTGAGGACAGCTTAGCTCGCTTGCATGCGTGGTCGGCTTGCACCCGAGCTTCCCAGGTTCATGGATGATGATGTTGCACTTGTCCAAGTGACGGCCACGGACCGCCTCCACGACCGGGTAGATCTGCAGATGGGCGGGCGGGTCTAGAGCCTCGACCTCGACCTCGAGACCATCATCAGATCGCGGGCTATGGCTTGGGGGATAGCCTTTCCTCCAAGACTGCCGCCGGCCCAACCTGCTCGTCATGCTGTGTAGGTTCGACGGTAGTGGCTCAATCAGACTTCGATATCGCCCATGTGGTGCGGCATGGCGCAGAGCAATGTCTCTCCGCCACGTTGGACTACACGGCCGCTCTCGCAATTCTTCCGGGCCAAGCGGGGGACGGGTCCACTCGGGGAGGCCATATCCAGCGAGCAGGCGGCGTGACCAGGGCAAGACGAGGCTGTTGTTGAGGGCGTGACAGCAGGTCACAGGTGCCAGGGAAGCGCTGCGTGTCGCGATTGGTGTGAGCCGGGAAAGAAGGGTGCATTAGCGTAGTGAGGAGGAGGTGAAGTCGGTCCAACCAGTCACCCGCGACAGGGGTCAAGCGGGACGCCCGCCCCGAAGCGGAAGTCTCCCAGCACTGCACGGCATGCTTTCGCGAGCTTGGGCTCTCTGCCTGTCCTCGGCAGGACCGGAATAACCAAGTCACGATCATCAGATGCAGCCGCGATCCCACGCTCGTCACCATCACTATATCAAGCGAGAGATCCGCGGGCCCAGTGTACAGATCAAGATCGCGCCCATCAAGACGGCAGGCATCATCGAGCTCGCTCCAGTGCAACAACCGGCCTCCACTCATCATCATGCTGTGAGCACCTGATATGCGGCGAGTCATTCGAGGGCCAGCGGGGCAGCGAACCAGCGGCCCAGACTCACTTGCGTGGGGATGAGTGGATACCGAGGGACCGCCTCCCTTCACCGACAACCCGCCATCGTCCTCCAATGCGGGTGCAGTCGGGATCACGTTGCAGCGTGGTGCTCGATAGCGTGATGCCATACCTGAAGTGGCAACGAACGCCGACTCTTCGCACGCTTGCCTGCCCCAGCAGGTCGCCAACGAGAGGTCGTCGTGGCTCGACCCGGCCATGGCGACCCGGCAATCACTATGCGCGACGCCATGGCTGCGAGCAGTGGCGCTGGCCCCGCTGCGTGTGGCCGCTGCGGACTCGTGACATGGCTGGATGTGATACCGCGATAGGCGTGTGGTACGGATGTCTCGTCGGCATCCGCTCGTGGCAGTCCGCACGCTGTGCAACTTCAACCCCTTGCAGATATGCAAGCACTGACGGGGTACAATGCAAGCACTTCGACCGCTTCTCGTGTGCACCGCGGGCGAGCTGTGACATGGGGCACTGCTGTGTTCAAGCGGTTGCAGCATGCGATCGCGACCAGACAACTCACCGCGTCTTAGCAAACGGCCTGGAACGGACCACACCGTCACAACTGGTCGAAAGGCACTCGCAGCGTCCCGTTCCCTGTGCCGAAGCTCCTGCATGACACTGGACCACGCTGGTAGCATTTAGCTAGCTTTATCCGCATTGGGCAACCTGGGCACGGGTGAACGTTGTCGAGTCCGACGAATGAAGGGCGAGAGATGGCTGTAGGCGCCTTGTGTCGACAGCACTAGTGCAGTGCAGGAGATCAGCGACCAGGGAGGCCGGCGGATGCACGGTGGCTTGTCCTGGCTCTGCAGGACCCTGATGGTGATTTGGCAGGTCTGGGCCATCCTCACCTGCTGCGACATGTTGTGCATACTCCTGCAGCAGCAAGCGCCAGCTGATATGCTAGAAGATCTCTCGCTCTCCTGCGTAAGGACCGAGTGGCCATTTCTGCGACCTTCATGCGCCGCAGGCTTGCATTGCCATTGCAGCGCGAACACTACTACCGACAGAGACGGTGATCAGAGCCGTTGACAGTCCGTAGCCACACTCATTCAGAAGAGGTCTCCTGGAGAAGTTGACAAGATGGCACCCACGGCAACACCTATGTCGCCTGTTCGGGCGGGCGACATGACATTTCAACGATCAAAGACCACATATCTTCCAGAGGTACAGCCGCTACCGACGAGACCTCTTTCACAAGGGAGTGATGTGCTTGATACGGACTTCGAGGATGAGAGCGACTTCGAGGACTACTCCCCGAAGCAGAGTTTCGATACCGTGCGTGTTGTCTTATGCCCTGCCCGCCCGAAGTGGATCGCTGACCGTTTGCCAGGACGAGAGAAGGACAAGTCAGACGACCATCTCGTCTTATGATGAAGCTCCAACGCCAAGATCAAGCCGGAGTCAGAGGCCATTCGAGCTTCGACTGCAACCCGTGGAAGGTCCTCGTGGACCGCACCTGTTCCGTGCATCCCAGTCGTCTGCAGACTTTGCTCTTGACTACGGATTGCAGATGTCGCCACTGCTGCCCAAGCAACCACCACCGAGAGCTGAGACGGCCTTCTCGGATGAGACCATCACGCCGGTCACCAGACAGAAGCAGCTGGACGCAGATTTCACGATCGCGGCTGCCCTTCACCAAGCTATGAATGCCGAAGCAGACGACGTAGAAGATCCGGCGAGCATCCGGAACTGGTCGCCGCAACAGGTCATCGACTGGATGTATGCTATTGGTATCGATGCATCGGTCATCGAATGTTTCGAGCGACACGACGTCGACGGCAGCATCATCGACGACATCCAGTTCGAAGATCTCAAGGAGCTCGACATCCAGTCGTTCGGTAAACGCCACCAAGTCTGGAACGCCATATGCGAACTTCGTGGCGATGGATCCCGGCCCAGTCCGCAACCAACACCCTTCCAAGACACCAGCAGGCCCTGCACCACGACAAACCGCCGCTCACCTAGCCGGAACAGGAGCGCGTGCCAGACTCCAGTGGATGGCAACGCAGACGTGACTTCGCCCGTCGCCGGCAAGAAGCGGCGGGGACGCAAAGCAGCAAAGCAGCTGGACATCATCACCCCGGCGGAGTCGGTGTCCATCGTTGCCATCGAGCAGCTCTTGCCCAAGCCTCACAAGTGCAACAAGGGCGAGCGCTGCGCGAAGTGGCGCAAACAGCAACGCGACCTGCAGCAGCTCCAGGACGAGAACGCCATCGGCCGCTTTCCCATCAGCCCGGGCAAGGGCGGCCGTGTCTTCGTGCGTGGCGATCCAGGTAATGCCATCACAGCAGACAACATCATCCCGAACGTTCGCCTCCAGCCTACCGTCCAAGAGATCCAACGGCCAGCCTCGGACATCGTGCCCTCCATCGTCGCTTCATCCGATGCCCTTGGCCCCAGCCAGCTGCCCGATTTCGCATTTCTTCGCGCTGGCATGCTGGAGAACGTCGACCATCGCGATCCTCAAGACAATGTCAGGCAGTTCCTCAACTTCCAACACTATCAATCACCTGCACCACCGCTCGACGATGCACCACGCACGCCGCCAGGAGATGTCTTCCACTCGACACGCGATCCCATCGCGAGAGCGACGTCGGTGCCGCCACTCTTCCCGGAACAGCATTACCAAGCTTACCCGTCACTCAACCCACCGCCGCAGGTTCCGGCGCCGATTCATCAGCTCAGACACCTTCCAAGGCTCGACATCCCAACACGGTCCGCTACTGCTGGCCCCTCATTTGGAGCGGCGATCACCTCTGCAGTCCCGGAGTCAGCCACATCAATCTGCCGCAGTGTCACCGCCTCTCCGATCAACATGTTCTCGCCAAACCAAGGCCTCTACCGCCTCGGCACGCCAGCCTCCGAGATGGACGTCCCCGTCACCGCCATCCCAATCGGCCCCATCTCCCGCGACACCTCCGCCTCCGTGCCCCCCAACATGCAATACCGACCCCAGCACGCCCTCTCCCGCTCCGCCTCCCGCGGTGTCGAGCACTGGCGCCGCCCGTCGATGGCCCTCCCCGCCGTGAAAGAAGGCGAGGTCTTCACCCCTGCCGCCGCCTCCGCCCGCCGCCCGACCAACATCCGCACGACCTCGGACTCCATCCTGCCCACCACGACCGCAGAGAAACAAGCCATCCGCGATCCCGCCCACCACTCCCCAACCACTCAGCAATTCGGCTACGGCACCGACTGCACGCAAGCCGGCTGGATGAAGAAGCGCAAGACCCGCCTGCTCCGCCACGAATGGACGGACGCGCATTGCCGCTTGAACGGCACGAACCTCGCGCTCTACCCCAACGCGCGCCTCTCCTCCGCGGCACTGGACACGATCAACGTGGACGACTACGCCGTGGCCTGCTCCTCCGTGGGCTCCAACAGCAAGCTCACGGCCGCGATGAAGGCGTTCAAGATCAAGCAGGACGACCCCCTCAAAAGCGGCGGCGGCGCGGACCCGACGGCGTTTGCGTTCCAGCTTGTGCCTGCGGCGCGGGAAGGCGAGAGTGGGGGTGGCAGGCGGGTCGTGGCGGCGCATGGGAAGACGCATCATTTCGCCGTCAAGGGGAAGGACGAGCGGATCGACTGGATGCGGGAGTTGATGCTCGCCAAGGCGCGGCAGAGGAAAGGGGAGGGATTCGAGGTCGAGGTCAATGGAGTGCAAGCTTGAGATGGCGGTTGGCTCGCTGGAAATGTGTTTCCGGTGTCAGGCTGATCATGATCGGTATACCCACCTCTCCCGGAGCAGCGAAGCAGCACATAGCGATGGATTCCGGCTTTCTTTGGAGGTCAGATAACGGACCGGGTGGCGGTAACGTCATGGATGGGCTGGGGCGCTGGTCGGCGCTGGTACAGTCGTTGCGGCGGCTGGCCTGTCCTGATTTCTGGGTTCGAGGTACATAGCATAGCTTAGCAATGATTCCACGAACCCCATACCACTACACCTCTGCACGACTTGTGCACCGTTCTCTGCGGCCCTGACTTCGCTCCAGGTTGAATCATCGACATTCATCATTGTCCCACTTTATCACAAAGTGTCTTAAGCGCCCGTAACCCATCGCATAGGCAGCGCATCAGCGGCGACCGCCATCATCTTTCCGGCTCTATGCCTGCTGCCGGTCTGGCGAGCGCTTCGGTGCATTGCCGTTTGATCTTCGTTTCTGCTTGACGCAAATCGGCATCCAGTAGAGTTTGGCGGCAAGACTCTGGGCTCAGCTCCATCTTCGAAGTATCCGCCATGCACGAGCCTGTCGTCCGTGCGTTGCATATAGATGTCGAAGGGTAATATCCATGTCTTGCATCGTCACAAAGCATCTTAGGCGCCCGCTCAATAGCAGTCGCCCTGGCGGCTAGCATAGAGATTATCCTGGCTGTCGCGCCTTGGAACTCGTGTCGTCACATCGGTGCCTAGAATGCGGTCTTCCTCTTTCGCCCGGTATACTTGCTCGACGCCTTGACCACCTTACCCTTGGCCTCCATCTGGCCCTTCTTCCGCATGATCCACGCCTTGCCCCCCTTCTTCTCCAACTCCCTACCACGCTTCCGCTCTTTCCGCCGCGCGTCCTGCACATCCACGTCCGCCATCCCGCTCACTGCGCTCGTGACGTCTCCGCCTCCTACGGACAGCACGAGATAGACCTTCACGTTCTTCGTCTCCGGGTCGTCTTCCAGTATACCTGCTCCGAACCCGGCTTTGATCGCTGCGTTGGAGATCATAGACCTTTGTTGTGAATTCTTGGGATAGAACTGGCAGACGGCTTTTCCGCCTCGTCGCAAAGAAGCATACAGCGAGTCGAAGAAGCGCTTCAGTCTTCCCTCGGGACTGACATCGCTCGTCTCCGCGTTGCACAGCCACTGTATCGCGCTAATGCTGATCGCCGCATCGAATGTGCCCGGCCGGAACGGGACACCCTGCCCAATGTCCGCCAACAGCATATCGCCTTCGACATCGCGCCCTAGCGCCTCCGCCAGCATGGAGGAGGAGATGTCCATGCCGACCCACATGTGCGGCCCGCCTTCCTCGGGCCCGACGCAGGAGAGGATCTCGCCGGAGAGGCCGGAGCCGCAGCCGACGTCGAGGAGGAGGGAGGGCTCGCGGAGGTCGAGCAGCTCGAGGGCGCGGTGCGTCATGTCGGCCTGGATGTTGCGGATGCGGGAGGAGGTGGTGTATTTGCGGGACTCGGCGTCGTTGTAGAAGAGGTCCGGGGGGAGGAGATCCTCGGGGCGCGACATTGTGGCGGTGGTCGCTGTTGCTTGTTGGTGCCTGGTGCAGGTGGTGTCATGCGTCTCTCATCGCGTGAACAGATCGACGTGCCTTCACGACTGGGTACGTGGGCGTAGATGTCCAGTGAACCATGACGCGAGCCCTAACGGCCATCGATTTCTCTAGCTTGATCTTTATCGATAAGCTCATGCACAACATCGTGGGGTACATGAATGGGGACAGTTGTCGCCGCCAGCATCGCCCTGAATGCGCCGAAATATGACATGATTTTGCCTTCATAATCCACGAGTATGTGGGTGCTACCACTTCTAGTATGTACTCCCAATCCACGTACCTCCCACGCCATACTGACAGCGACAACGCAGGGCTACCTCGGCCTCCTCCTCGGCTTCCTCTTCCTCACCCTCGCCATCGCCAGCGGGCTCTACTACCTCTCGGAGCTGGTCGAGGAGCACACCGTCCTCGCCAAGCGCATCCTCACTCGCCTCATCTACACCGTCATCGCCCTCCAACTCCTCCTCACCCTCGTCGATAAGTTCCCCCCGACCCTCTCCGCGCTGAGCATCGGCAGCCATGTCGTCTACCGGCAGAACCTGCGCCGCTTCCCCATCGTCAAGCTCACGGACCCAGTCTTCCTCCTGAGCTGCGTGCTGGTGCTGGCGAACCACTGGCTGTGGTTCCGCCACTTCAGCACGCCGCCGAAGCTGGCGGGGGGGGACCGGTACAACTTCTACGCGGCGCAGCACGAGGCGCCGACGTTCACGGAGATCGCGTCCTTTTTCGGCCTGAATGTCTGGCTCGTGCCGTTTGCGCTGTTCGTCAGCCTGAGCGCGGGGGAGAACGTTCTGCCCAGTATGGGGAGTGAGTATGCGACAGGGCAAGGGAGCAGCTTCATCAGTGCGGGGCAGGAACCCGCGATGACAGGGATTAATGGGGGTGGAAATGCTTTCGTTGGCAGGACACGGCATAAGCGGTCGAATACGCAGACGGGAATGGCCAAGGCGGCGGTCAATGGAGTGCGGGAGTGGGTAGGGGAGACGGGGGAGGTGATGGGGCTGTGGCGGGGGGAGCGGACACGGCCATTATGATCTGTGTATCTGGCTATATGAGTGAGGATGTACGAAGACGGCCATGCAGAAGTGCTCTTTATCGGTCCTGCTTCTGGAGCTCATCACTGGAACCCTCCGCACCACACACGTCTCGGCCCAATGCACTCCGTTTGGTTTCGGCGTGATGACCGGGAGTGAGCAAGCACGGAATGCATTGAACATCAGGTATCTACACGCTCATGATACACGCTCATGTCGACCCTACCGCAACAAATCCAAACTCAATCTCTTCATATCCTACCCCTCCATCTTATCCAAGATCGCCCGGGTGAACTCATGCGTCGATGAGTTGCCCCCCATATCCCTCGTCCGCGCCTTGCCCTCGGCAATCACATCATACACCGCCTTGCTGATCCGATTCGCATGATCGTCGAGCCCCAGATGCCTCAACATCATGCTCCCGCTCAGAATCAGCGCCGTCGGGTTCGCCTGGTCCTTGCCCTTGATGTCCAGCCCCACGTGCCGGCACCCGGGCTCGAACACCGCGACCTCGCGGCCCATGTTACACCCCGGCACAATGCCAGGCCCGCCGACGAGCCCGGCGCCGATGTTGGACAGGATGCCGCCGTAGAGGTTGGGCATGACCATGACGTCGAACTGCTGCGGGCGCGAGACGCACTGCATGGACGCATTGTCGACGATCATGTCGTTGGTCTCGATCGTGGGGTACTCCTCGCCGACCTTCTTGACCGTGTTGCGGAAGAGGCCGTCGGCGAGCTTCATGATGTTGGCCTTGTGGATGCACGTCACCTTGCGCCGGTTGTTCGCCAGCGCGAAGGAGAAGGCGAATTTGGCGATGCGCTCGCTCTTGACGCGGGTGATGATCTTGAGGGACTCGACGACGCCGCTGACGGACTGGTGCTCCAGCCCACTGTACTCGCCCTCGGTGTTCTCGCGGATGATGCAGAGGTCGACGTTCTTGTGCCGCGTCTCATAGCCGGGGATGTTCTTGATGAGGACGATGGAGGCGTAGATGTCGAGTTCCTGGCGCAGCGCGACGTTGAAGGACTGGTGGCCCGATCGTTCCACGGGCGTGTGAAGGATGCCCTTCAGGCCGAGCTTGTTGCGTTTGAGCGAGGCAATGGATTCGCGGAAGAGCTCCTCGGTGTGCTTGTCGCCCGTTTCCACGCCGGTCACGTCGACCTGCTCCCACTCGATGGGGACATTGTCGGCTTTGAAGATGGTCTTGACTGCTTCCGAGACTTCGGCGCCAATGCCGTCACCTGTTGTTACGTGTGCCCTTAGCTGCCGTATTCGCGGGGTGTATCTCGGGCTTTGCTTTTGCTGTTGGGCGCGTACCTGGTATGAGGGTGACGGTGTACTTGCCGCCGAACTTGGTGGGCTTGAAGATGTCTGATTGAACTGTAGCATATGCTGAGGCTTGTGGTCAGCGACGTCGATGCGCTTGCAAAATCCTTATCTGGTGTCGTACTGCGGGCTGCGATCGAAGGGTTTGCCGGGCATTGGGTTCGCGTGCTTCGTAGCAGGGCCTGCGGGGGCGTAATGTGTCAGCGGAAGGGTGCACTGGGCGGAGCAGTGTACGTGGTACCTGCGCGGCTCGCTGGGAGCTTCTGGAGAACATCGTCGGCGGGTGTGGTGTGTAGTCGGGAGCGCTCGTTCTCAAAGCTTGCACTTCCGCGAGCACATGGCAGGTGGAGCTTGCATCCGCGGCCCGCGTCGCTTCGGCGACGCACGGGCCAAGTGATGCGGTAGCAGCAACCGCGAATCGCGACCTGACCTCCTCTTCCTTCAACATGCGTGGCACGACGTCTGGCGTGCAACGCCGCTGTGATTTCCATCAGACCGCGCGTATAGCCATGACTTCCGCAGCCACGCCGGCGCTGGGGCTTGCTGCTATTCATCTCACCACGCGTGTCTTCTGCAAGAAGCCTTGCAACGTCCACGGCTATTCGGGGAACACCATGGGAACCATCATGCAGTCGACCGCGCCGGCTACGCGGTGCTGAAGATTCCTGCAGAAACCTCAACGACCGGGCTACTGGAGGTGGGACTGGGCATTGCGCGACCGAGCTGTCGTGATCCGGCGACGCGAAGCTAGCTGATGACAAGGTTCCTCCCGGAGACCTCTCCAGTGCCGCAGCCCTTGATTGCCCGAGCACCATCCCATCACACTACAAGACGTCACTGGAGCGACCGCACTCGTTCGTACAGCTCGAACAGCGTGGTTGAGCAAGACGAGATCCGGAAGAGTCGTCCATGGGCTGGCCGTTCCGGCGATCCCTGGGCCGCGTCTACGCGAGAAGCATGCGGCTGCACGACCACAACATATTATTGACGACTCAGCGTATCTGCGATCTGCAGTCACCACTGGGGAGATCGAGACGTGAGGGAAATACATGTATCGTCTACGCCAGAGTACAACCGGCTTTCATGTGAAAGAGCGCTAACGGAATTAGGCCAGCCTATTGACACCAACATCCGGCCTAGTCAGCAAGGACTCTCCGCCTACAATTCCACGCTGCAGCGACACGTACAATGAACGCATTGTCTTCACCTGGCAGTGGAACGTAACTGTTGAACGCACACAGCCGCCAAGTAATCGGGTGGCTACAGCGATGCTGAAGACACGGCCCGTACTGCACGACGTG
>JAWDJV010009540.1:0-32964 GCA_033119285.1 Teratosphaeriaceae sp. CCFEE 6253
TGCGCCAAGGCGGACGCCTGATGGAGCAAGTTGCTCGTGCGGAGTCTTCCGCGTCATGTGCTACGATGTTCGTAACATAAAACTCCTTAGTAGTACGCTATCTGTTACTTTCTATTGATTATACTAGTGTTAGGTAAGTACCCTATATCTTTTTAATCCGTCTATAGTCTCTCTAAAGTACTATGCGCTCGTAGGATGTAATTAACTTACATAGGCGCTACTATAGGCTCGATACCGCGTAGGTCGATAGAGACTATATAGCGGACGTACTATCATAGTATGTAAGTTCAAGATACCTTCTATAGCCGCCGGAGTTAGTACTATAGAACGTCTAGAAAAATAGGGCTATAGGTACCTACCTTTACGGGTAAGGCCTAGAGCTATTTATATACTAGTCGTAGTAGCTTTAGACCTCACAATTAGCCCTATAGCGGTCTAGCCAATAACAATAATACCTCGCTACTACCCTTATTCTTACCCTCGCTATTGCCCTCGCCTTTGCTATCGCTCTTATAGCTACCCCTTACTATTGTCTATAGGCCTCTACCTTCTAGCTATAAGCATCTATAAGTCTCTAACCTCTCGCTATAGGCCTCTACCCTCTCAAGCTAGTAAATAGTATATAAATATAGTGTTGCGACCCTATAAGGTAGTGTTATATAGTAGAGCTCGGTAGACTTAGCGGGAAGGGTTAAAGGTATAGTTAGTACAAACCTATCGTTATAGATCATTACGCTACAACCTAACTAATCGACTATAAGATCCAATACTATTATATTGATCGAAACCCCTTCCGTTCTAAAACCTATTGCTATCTCGACCTTAGTAGAAGCTAACGATGCTAATATCTATTAACGCTACTATAGGATCCTCTCTATTACTGTCCCGCTTAGTCTATCGTTTACACGAGTTATCCTCTAGCTAGTAGGGATTAGCGTAGGCGAGGAGATATCCTATAGACAAAAATTAGCACGCGCTAACTCTATATTGTACTACGGATTAATAGGTTACGGACTAGTACCCGAGGCTTTCTAAAGCTCTATCGGACCGGAGTCGGAAAGCGATAGATGCCTATGAATAATCCGTTCTCTAGTACTACTTTAGCGGCGTAAAGGAAAACCCTATATAATCGCCTTTAAGTCTTCTATCGTAGGTATAGTGTCCTACGCCTTAGTATAGTTAGCGTACTAAAGTAGCTAGTACTAATGTTTCGATCTAGTTAACGGATCGATTGCGAATAGTATTAGAACTACTAGCGACACCTTTACTACGCTCCCGGCTCCGTTCTCTTATAATATAATACTCGATTGTTAGTAACGTCTAGTTAGGCAAGATTACTTAATCCTTTCTACGATCGGCAGAGGTACGAGTGTAGGCTATACTTAAGTATGCCTTAGCGGTCAAATTGTAGCGATGCAATAAAGCTAGTGTACCCTATTGCGTAAGGATTAGGGTACTCCTAGGGTAACGTAAGAGTAGTACGTGCTCTTACGCTATCCTATCTAGTACTTCCGACCTTACAACTAACGGGAGGCGACTTTATACTAGATGCCGACAGTATATATAACATATAGCGTAATGTAAAAGTTAACTATAGTATAGTCTAATGTATCCTTTCGACGTCTAAGTAGAAGCAAGGGTATATCTCGTCTACCGTCCGGGTCGAGACTTACCTATAGAGCCGCAATAAGTATTAACTATATATATTGCTACTCTACCTTACAAGGGCTATACTTGAATAATTCCACTACGTTAGTAATGATTATTACTATAAGCAATATTAGCAATATTAGTAACCTCGCTTTTAGCGACAATAGTACCCGAAACAATCCGACGCCGGTATAGTACTATGTTCAACGGATATCTACTATTCGTATACGAGAATACGGACGACAGTTAATATCCCGCCGTGCTATATTGTCGTAGCTAAAGTCCGTCTCCTGGCTACTAATACTAAGGGAACTCCTCCTAGGGCTATTCGCTATATATAAGCCCGCTACTCGTAGTTACTTTAGACTATAATTAGGCGACAATCGAAAGAATATCGCTACGGGACATAGCGCCCGCTCTATACTCCTTACCTAGACTGTCGCCTACTAAAGCCGTAGAACTCGTGCGCTAAGGTTCGTAATTACGATACTTTAGGTAGGTAGAATTCGCTAACATCTTATAGATTAGGAAGCCTTCGATTAGATAGAGTTTCCGAACCTTCTAGAGCTCGTCGATAACACTAACTATAAATCTCTACTTGCATTAGAGACTCTAGGTACCGACGAGGAGACGCTAATAGCGATAGGTATTCGAGTCTATAAGTTCCTATACTATCCGCAATATAATAGTATCTTAAAGTAGATGTTTATAAAACAGTCTAAGGATAGGCTACATTAGATCTAGGGGTGCGCGCTAGCTTGTACGTGTAAGGAGTAGTCTACGTCGTAGTATCTCGGGTAGGATAGACGTATACAAGTAGGCTATAGAGTATAGTTAATAGGTAGCGAGTATAGTCGCTACGCTAAAGTATTCTATATTTGTATATATCTAGTATACCTTAGTTTACGGAGAATTAGTAGCCTAGCTATGTATTGATTCGAATTACCTTAGTAGTATACTAACTTGTCTTATATAGTTATTAATAGTCTCTCCAAAAGACTATACGCTTCTAGCTCGAGATTAACCTATATAGGCGCTACTATAGGCTCAATACTATATAGATCGATATAGACTACAATCTAGCCGTGTTACGGAGTATCGTTATTAAGTAGGAGTCCTTAAGCGCTACCTACTATCCTACCGATTAGATAGAATGCTACTTAGACAAGCGCGGAATTTGTTATATACGCGTGTCTAATACAACGAGAACACGATTACGTACTTACCTTGTCGAATACAAGATTCGAAGCTAAGCGGGTCGTTAACTAAGGAAACTACGGCTAAAACTATCTAACCCCGTACGTTACGGCTTAAACAATTAACACGAACATAAGAGCTACGTACTAAGGCCGACTTCTACTTAGGCAAACCCTTATTTTGATAGCCCCTATAAGTAGCGTAATATAGAATGTTCATTAGCAAGAACACTAAGCTATTAATAGGTATACTACACGTAGAGGTTACAAACCTAGAAGTAGACCTACCCTAATCGTATAGCGCTAGCGTACTTACATACTACTATATAATATATACCGCTGTCCGTCTATAGATTAAAGTCTTACTAATAGTTAACTAAAGACCTACTAAGGCCGGTAGATTCGCTATCCTTAAGATCCTATACCCTCCCGTTGTTTAATATAAGGCCGCTAGAGAGTTAGAACTTGCAAATAGGCGGAGAATCCGGGTATCTTCGCCCTATAGCCTAGTAGCTACGCTTAGACTTAGTAAACTTTTTACGTATATACTACCGAGTACTCTTCTAGATAGCTAAACTAGGTTTTAGCTTCCTTGTCTTATCCGCTTGCGGATAAAGCGATGTGTATATAGCTTCTACTATAGAACTTCAATACGTTCGATTAGGAAGGGAGGTACTACGGCTCTAATCTAAAAATAAGGTAATACGCCGCTTTAAACAAGCCTAATAAGCCAAGCGCGGAGATTAATTAGTCCGTATTAGTAGCGACGTATTCCTATCCTATACGTAGCTCGTAAAACCTTTATATAATCTATAGCTAAAGGGAGGCATTACTATCTAATCGCGATGCGAGAGTTCCTACGCGACAGTAGTAGCTACGATAAGTAGATCCAATGTATACTATTTAAGCTCTATAGGTACGAGCCTATAATACTAGCTTTAGCCTTTTAATAAGACCTAACGACCGTACTAGCGGCCTAGGCGCACACGTCGTATCTATTAGAGTATACGGAAAGTAGTATAATATCGTCGCATACGCCGTTCTTATACGTAGAGAATACAATACTATAGTAAGATAAGCGTTGTCGGGCTTCTTACTTCTACAATTAAGAAGGCTCTTCTCGTTAATAGTAGGGACTAGTACTAGCCGTTGAGAGCTAGTGTACTCTATAATAAGTACGTAGATAACTAGTATCGTAGATAGGGTCTAAGGGCGGATTTCCAAAAGCTTATAGTACAATCCTAAGAACTAATTCCTATAGAATGTATAATGTAGTGAAAGTAATAATAGCTATTCCGTTAACAAACAAACATCAATTTGTCTACCTTACTATCTTACGACCGGTAACTAACGTTCAAGTTTGGTTCTAAATAGGTTATCCCGTAGTAGACTCACTATAAAGGATCTAGTATAATGTTGATCTAAGCTGCGACAGCTACCTCGTGATATATTACGCCACTGCCGACAATTTAGCAAATAGGAAAGCTCGACACATCCCTTACTACGAGAACCAATGTTACCTCTAGGTTCCGCTTACTACCCCTCGGATGCACAGAACCAAACGAGCTGGACGCAAGGTAGTAAGCCAGCAACTGCGGACTTCTCGCCGTGATCTTGGTAATCTCCATACCATGGTGGCTCGGTAGCCACTCGAAATAATGTATGGAACCCCCTGCAGAAGAGGTTGGTCGGTTAGTAGACGCAGTGGGGTTGGGGTTCAGGCACGGCCGCATCCGTGTGCCGGTTCTACATACATGTACGGTCGGATGCGTCCGATATCGGGCCTCTTACATGTGTACCATCACGACGTCTGTGTCCTCTTTCGCGTTGGGTCACCGCCGCGTCACTGTTGCGTTGCGAGACATGAATGTTTTCCCATAAACCAGAGTACAATGCGGGGTGGTCTGGGCATGTTTGCGGTGTGGCTCGCTCAAAGTGGCACGTGGGCAGGATGGTCTTGCACATCTGCAGCGGCCTTGAGACGAACTGGACGCTAGTGAGCCAACAACTGCGGACTTCTCGCCGTGTCTTGGTAGTCTGCATGCGACGGTGGCTCCGGAGCCAGCCAAAATAATGTATGAACCCCTTGCCAAAGTGGTTGGTCACTGTGTAAGCGCGGGGGCGGATTTCGCACGGTTGCATCCGCGTGCCGATTCTACCAGGGCTGCGCCCGAATGCATCAAATCCCGAACCTCTTTCGGATCTTCCATTTCATCCTCAACGTCTGCCCCTTCTTCCGCGACGAGTAACCGCCGCGTCACAATTGCGTTGCGAGATGTGCATATTTCCTATTAAAGCAGAGTACAAGCCCACTTGGCCCGGTCATGTCTGGGGTGGGGCTCGCACGGGTTGGCACGTGGGCAGGATGGTCTGCAGCAGCCTCGGGGAAGTCGCCGCATGAGACTGCGATAACAATGTACTGTATAACAAGGTAGCCCATAGGAGTCAGAGCACCCTTCTACTCGCAGCGACAGCCGGCTTTCTAATCCCTCATTCACATCACACTACAAGCCGTCATGACAGCATCAACCATGACCAACTCGTCCTTCAGTGCCATAGAGTTTGGTCCGAACGACATCATGGAGAACGTTGACACCAAAGGTCGGTTTCCCAGCACCACGAAGGAAGATCGTGGATGTTCGCTGATATACTGCGCCGTTATGTAGACTTCTTTGAGTCTGGGCAGGCATGGGGATGTAAATCGCAAAGGACCCCAGCTTGCTGGTCAGGCGTCTGCAGCCACGGTTGTACTGGTGCGAATCAGAACTGCCCAGCAATGCAAATGCCCACTTTAAGCCGCGCCCACAGGGCTTCGCGAGACGCTCCCCTTCCAACACAGTCTCGCTGGCCAGTAGATGCTATTCACGACAGCAGCTTCCTTCCCGCTGAAGTTGATGCGGCTCACCACACGGAAGACATCATCTCAGCATCTTGGCAGCAAGACGTTGCCAATATTGCCCAAGCTGATCTGATGGAGACTCTACAGCCACTGAGTAACGTGAATGATGTTCAGACATCGACAAAGCGGACGCCGACAGGCGAGCTGGCTCGTCCCAAAGCTCGCAGAATGCCGCACAACCTCATCGAGCGTCGATATCGCGACACCTTGAATCATCAAATACAAGTACTGCGCGACGAGCTGCCGACGTTCAAGTCCATCATGGCTTGCACAGCGGACATTGAGGACGCCACGACACTCGCAGGCAAATGGCCGTCTAAGGCCGTTGTGATTGCAGCGGCGATCCAGTACATTGCGCAACTGGAATTGGAGCGCGGGAAGGCCAATGCTCGGAATAGCTTATTGTGCGAACAGGTCGAAGGTCTGCAGAGACTCGTCCGCTGCGACGACTGCTCGATTGTGAAGTATCTGGAAGCTATACAATCACGTGTGCTCTCTGGTTAATGACACGTGCCTGACCTGTTTCGCGTTTGGCCGGTCTCCGGTGGGAAGGTGCGAGTTCGACGATACATGTACATACGAAGACGAATAGATGACGCAAGTCTGAATTGGAGCACATTATCGACAAGGTAGCTTCAGAGCTGATCTGTTGGCCGAGAAAGTCCGCAAGGTCAGCTTCCATGTGTGAATTCACTTTTTCCCAGCATTGTCCGCCTTCATCGGTTCAATGCCGAATCCGAAAGAGTGAGATTGAGTGTCATCTTGTTGCGGCGAAGCCTTACCGGTGGCCGCTGAGGCACCAAATACCTGGCCCTGTCCTTCCCATCGAGCTTATAGTAAACTCACCCAAGTTCAGAATGAGATTCGACACGGCATCGGTTGCTGTCCCAAGTGCACAGTCACCCTTCGGACAGGACACGAAAACTAGGAGCCTTGCCTCTTCTGGCAGGTGAAACTTGGGAGATAATTTGGGCTTGCGGGTAGGAATGGTATCATGAGGATGGTTAGGAGGGGCAGCGCAGTGGTTCAGCCTACTGATGGGTTACTGTTGGGCTGATACAGTAGGCTTAGAGCACTGGGGATTGAAGCGTTCCGAGGGAATAGCGCAAGTACCATGGGGAAATATTGGGGCTGAATCCCAAGCCCACCACGATAATGATCTTATACAGCTCGTGGAGCTGGCATGCGGATTGCTCAAGTTCCTCGACTACATTACATCAAGGCGCATGGTACCGGACGCGCCTCGATTATCTTCCGCCCGCGCTCTTCCAAGGGTACCTTCACTCTACAGTCTCGATAGCAATCACTCCCGTCCCTTTCGCTGCATGGTGCTTTGGCACTTTCAACGACAGCAAGCCCGCTTCCAGCTTCGCAGAGATCTTGTCGGCTTCCACCTCGATGGGCAGCGTGAAGACGCGCTTGAAGAAGCCCAAGCGCCGCTCGCCGATCAGCAAATGCGGGAGGGCTAGAGCCTCTGCCGACGCAAAAGACCTGCGCTTGTGAGAGTCATCGTTCTTTTCCTTATCATTGCTAGCAACGATTCGCTTCGCAATGCCAGTGAGATCCTTGCGATCCACGCCTTCGAATTGGGGTGCCGCTTCGCCCGGCCGGCGGACATCTCCGGTCAGCATGAACCCGCGGTTGCCCATCCAGTGGAGGTGGAGGTCCGCAGTGCTTTTGATGCCTGGGACTTCGATGTCCATGAGATAGTCGGTGCCGGCGTCGCGGATGTCGACGTCGGGGGCGTTGGGGTATGCTTGGGGTCGGGGGTGCCGGCCGGCAAGGGAGGCGACGAAAGATTGGTGTTGGTGGGTGCGTTCGTGGGCGTCGTTGACTAGAACAGGGACCTGTTGGTCGGTGTTGGGTCAGCGGGCGGGTCCTAATTGGAGTGGCGGAAGCTGGGACTTTCTGGCTGTAAGACGGGAAGAGGAGGGCTCGATTAGGCAGTCATTTGCTAGGTGGTATGCTAGGATTGTTCGCACCGGCGGAGGGTCGGGAGAACCCCAGTAGATTGCCGTCATGATGGAGTGCTTCGTGCTCAAAGTGATCTACCGGAGCTGATCGGTGGTCGAGATCTTGGAGGCGATGGGTGTGCGGTCGTGTGTGCGTGGCGTTCAAAAGGCAAAGACGGCGCGCTTTCGCTTTGTCTCATACATGCGCACACCCAGCAGCAGCAATTATCACTCTCGGTATTGTTGTATTAGACGTCACGCCATACTGCGCCATCTCCATCACGCGGGTTTGCGTGCTGTGTAGTGATATTCTGGTACATCGGTGTGACATTATAGTGGGTCCAAGATCACGTGACTTTGCAAAAGCAACTTCAAATTAGAACGCATTAGGCAAACCAAAGCTGGACAACAGAGACCAGATAGTTCGATCTCGTATGTGATTCGTAGAGAGGACTCAAGCCAGACTGCTTTACAAAGCTAGGCGTGCTGTAGCCCAGGAACACTGTCCCAATATGGAGAGACATTCTTGCAGCGTCTGAACAAGGTGTCACGCCACACAATGGAACGCGCACTGTGAGTTCCCGCCACAAGGTGACATGACCTGACAGTGTGATGTTAGACACAATGCTGCATGCCATGCATGCTGCGAGTGCGGCACGACTATCCTGTAGCGACCGCAAGTGCAACACTTGAACGGCTGTTCACCCCGATGATACGTCCTTCACTTGTTTAGAAAGCTGAGACCAGAGAAGCAAGTAAACACTCCTCTAAAATAAATTTTGAGATTACCTCGTCGCAGAGTTTTCCACCGCGGCAACGTCGCAAGTACGCGATCCAAGCTCAGAGAGTATACGGTGGGAAGCGGTGGTGGCTGCCGCTATAGCGTGTGTCGTAGCTGCCGCGATAGTCCTCTTCATCCTGTAGGTACACAGCTACATCCAAACTGGGTCATCTGCGCGCGATACCTAATCGCGGGATAGGCGTCGACTTATCAAACGCTCGGCATCCGACCTAGCATTACAAGGCCCCTCGACACCAGTCAGACGTGTGCCACCAAAACGGCGCTTATCATTCTCACCGCGACAAGAATCGTACGAGAGCTGGGCGTGCCGCACAGAGCCTGTTACGCCGGAGAGAGTGGATGCTGAGCCAGTATGTGTAATATGTCTGGACTACATCGGAACTTCCGACTGGATTGCCGCCCTCGATTGCTTACACATCTTTCACTGCAGCTGCTTCGAGGCCGCCATGGTGGCTTGCATCAATCGTTGTCCGATTTGCCGAAAATTGCTGATGAACTTCCGGAAGCCGGAAAAGGCAGTGATTGCAACGCGGAATGCTTTAATACTTACGTTGGATCACGAGACTGAGATGTAGGGGACTTGTGCGTACGACGAACTGTGTCAACGTCCGCTCCACATTAAGTGCATGACTCCGCATGGGCAAGATTATCGGTCAAGGTGGCCCTATCACGACAAATGAGCCAAGGAAGATGCAAAAGCGGCTTCGAAACCCGAGGCGCTGACGAGACCACCGAGAAGACTGTTGACTGGAGAGGCATGTTGAGCAACCTTGGCAGCTCGCCTAGGAGGCGGTATGAGTGGACTAGAGAGATGAGGGACCTTGAGAAGGCCATCGACACGGCTCGGCAGATGTTGCAGTCAACTCCACTGGATTACCGAAACCGTGCAGACAGGTTGAACCATCTTAGCAGCTCGCTTAGGAGTCGATATGAGCAGACTGGAAAGATGAAGGATCTCGAGGAAGTCTGAGCTCATCTTCTGGAAGCTTTCGGTGGTATCACCGCCATCTCTCTTAAACGTGTACGTGCCGTTGCTCGCTGCTATGGTATTCTAGCAAGTCTACATGGGAGTCCCGCCGGCATACAGCTAAGCAAACACGCCCTCGCTCGTCTTCCTACGGACGTGAGGGCGTCTTCCTACGGACGTGAGGGCACTCTAGATCTAGGTCAATCGAGTGATGACATGCATTGCGACGCCCACTTCATGCGAATGTGAGACGAATTAAAGGTCGCCGTCACTGAGACGACTAGTCCAGCGTGACACTTTAGGCCATGTATCGAGCCATACATTTGTATCAAGTGTGCCAGAGCAAACATCATAAGCATGCCTGTTCATACAGTATACATTGCGCTGCTGACGAGGAGCGAGTGGTTACTGAGAGCACGACTCTTGCTTGCATACGCTAAATCAACCCTAATCCTAAGCAGCACAGAACGGGCACGAGGCGGTAGTGAGGATGCTGCTCGACACTGGCTAAGTCGATCCAGATGCGAAGGGTTTAGAGAGCCAGAGTTACAGACCTGTTTCGACCGAGCCTTCGAGAGCAGCCACGAGGATGGCATCTGGCTTGCTGAGCACAAACACGACACCCTCTCACTAATCCAACATACAGCTTATAGCTCTATAATCAACGCAATACTGAGCGACCTGTCAGCCCACAAACGGCGCGAAGGTACATGCACATGCGGCTCTATCGCTCTTCTTCCGATACAGCCGCGGGACCTGCGGTGTCTGTCGTTGGCCGAACAGGCTACGGCTGACGCTTTGGTTGGTGATATTGAGGCTGCTATGCAACGGGTGAATTACATTGTGGCCTGCTTTGTGAAGTGTCAGAGGCGTGAGTATCTCGAACACATCCTGCTCTACACTTTCCCAGCCGGACAATTACAAGCACGGTCGACATGAGGGGCATTCATGAAGGCTTCAGACAATTCACGCAGAGGTTACGGTGCATACTGGTAAAGCACATAACAGGAGCAAATTCTCTGTAGCTCCGTTCACGATTCGCGGCATCCACGTCTACTCAACGCAAGCACAGGAGCATGTCATGGCAGAAACCATCCATGTCCTGAGTCTTACTGTACTGTGCCCGTCTCCCATCCTACGATATCCACTTCTTTGTTATGTTCCCCCAACCCAAAGTACTGTAGGCCCACTGCTTAAGCGGTGGGGATGAGACATTCCAACAATTGCTCCATCGCGATACGCTATGTAGCTTTGATTGGAATATGCCCAGCCTGTAAAACTGGTGGTCGCTGAAAGGCCGGGGCCAGGCGACGATGCGATCGCTTGGGATGTTTGGCGAGCTCGCGTAACGGCCTGGGTCTGAGCTTGATGCAATACGACGCTGTCTTCGACTAGGAGCATCGGAGGTAACGAATTGCCCAAGAGTAAACAGTCCTTTTGCTAGTGTCTACGTTCGCGTGCGCATGAAGATCGACATTGTAGCTGAATGAGGTTGGACTGTGTTATCCCATCTCCAGTAAGTTCCGCTCGATAAGCTGTTTCTGATCACGCAATGCTATCTCGCCGTTGAGCATGGCATGTATGGTATGTGTCCCGGATTCGAATTGAGGAAGGATTCCATGCCTTGAAGCCTTCATAAACTGTCTTCAGACGTTGCATCTGCTCGGCAGTATGGTTTTCTCCACCATGGATTTCGCCCGCTGTTGTCGTCCAGATCGAGGAAATATGTGACCGAGAACGGCACCGTACTGGGAACCACTATGATGACATGGCAGCCTTTCAAATCGCATGTCCCGATGGCTTTGAAGGGCTAACGAAGATCGCATTATTGTACGTCATTCATGCCACCCGTCACCACGCCGCCTGCCCTCTCTAGGCGAAAAAGAGCCATCTTGCATGCAGGACCAATATTCTGCTGTGAGACATAACCAGTATGTATGTACTACTACAACGAGGTTCTCACCCATTGTGCAGACCGCTCCCGCAGGATGGCCACACGCACGGAGCGTCCAAACCCCTAATACTCCGATAAGCTCGGGAGCTAGAGAACCCTAGTGGGGACAAAGGCTTGGCCACTGGAGAGGCCGGGCGCACACGTTGACTGTAAGAACAGGACGCACAACTTACACTTCAGCGAGCTCACATGCTATTTGCTACCAGCATCAGACACAAACTACGTCTCTCCCGAACACTCCTCGACACACCGACCATGTTCCTCGACCATGTCACCGCAGAAGAGCCGCTCGCACCCATCCATCACCATTGCGACCCTGTCGCCGACCTCGAAATCGCCGTTGCTGAAGCTTCTCTAAGTACAGTCTTCACGATACTTGCAGAATGGAAAGTTACAAGGCAGATGCTCGATCATATAGGGAAGATTCGACCTGGTTTCACGACCTCCGCAAATCTCATGGCTTTGCAATGCAACAGGTCCGATATCCTATCGCTCTTGTTGTCCACCAGCTCCACCAAAGTCATGCCTGTCAAAGAAGCCATCAGCGCTGGACACGTCGCGCATTTCCAGGCGTTATTATTGGATGGATGTCATAACAACGCGCCAGTGGAACATGATGGGCCGTCTGCACTTAGGTAGGTTCCATGTACAGGTGCATTGGTCTTGCAAGCTTACAGTGGTAGATACGCTGTCAAAGACCGACAACTAGTGTTATGGCTCTTAGCAAATGGAGCAGATCCAAACGCAGGATTCTAATATGACACTGGGTTATCAAGAGCTGTCCTAATAGGGAGTCTTAAGATTGTTCGAATGCTGCTGTCGCATGGTGGCGACGTAAGACGTGGTCAGGTACGCCATTGGGTGGTGGAGGCACGAATACACTTACGAGGTATTAACATTCTTATTGGAGCGAGGAGCTTCGCCGAACGAGGTGGAGTTTGACAGAGTCCTACCAGTGTGGTCTTTTCTGCACGTACTTGGGACCCCACTGCACAAAGCAATCACGCTCGACATACAAGACGTCGTTGCAAAGCCTCTTGAGTATGGCGCTGATTCGGACAAGCAGGATAAGTCAGCAAAGACAGCTGGGGTCAATGCAGCAGAGCTTGGCCTTGGTCGCATGGTCTCACTCGTGCAATGGCAGGAGCTCCATCCCGTGAATTGTCATTTTGCAGAAGAGCACCTCGCTGACACCTCGACAGGATCCTCCAATTGCGAGAAGATCGCGCGTGTGGATGATTATAGGCCTTGTGTAAACGGTGCATAGAATGGATCTCTACTCTTCGTGGCTCGAGGTGTGCACGCATAACATCTGCCAGGACTCTGCGAGACGTAACCAGGTCAAGTGACTAGGAATGTCATTTGTTCGTCGGGCAGTTGATAGAGAAGCGGCAGCTACGAGGCCGTGCGTGGGTCAGATGTCGTCAATTTAACGCAATGTAATGGCAGAGGCGGCGTGACAAAATATGGTGGAGGAAGCAGAGGCGGGGCGACGATAACGGTAAGTCGCTGTAGGGTTGGGACACGCCTGTGTCAGTGACTCCCATCGCTTCCGCAAACGTTCCCGGAATCGACCAATGAGATTTTAGGGTCGGAGTGATCAAAAGCGAATTTGTCATGAGGCGATTTGGCTTAAAACGTAGCTGGCTTGCGTTGACGCTCACCTATCTTCGTTAGGTTTCTATCTCCCTTGTCAAGCTCCGCTGCCCAACTACCTCGCTTGAGCTGATCGGAGCATATCACGACCCCTTCTATCGCATGATTGCATGCACGTCAGTGCGCTTCATCGTTGGCACGCTTTGCTGCTATAACCTGTGGGACGCTTGCCAAGCATGCAACGTCGACGATGATGTGATCATCTATATATCGTATACTATAAACAAATCTGGGCGCGCTTTCACGTTTGCATTACTGTTTCAATGTCTCGCTCGCATCTGCTATCTTCTTCTCCCTAGCTTGGATCCACTCACCCATCTGCAAACTCATCGCCCGCACTTGCGTGGTACTATTCTCCTGCCACAATCTTCACTTTGCCGCTGCTCTTGGGATAACAGTGCTCCATTTTCGGCACCATGACGTGCAGCAAGCCGGCGTCGAGTCGGGCATCGAGCTTCTCCATATCCACGTCGACTGGGAAGCGGAATTCGCGGCGAAAGGCGCCGATGCGGCGCTCGGCAATGATGAGCCAAGGCGGCAGGTCGCTACCGTCTTCTGCTTCCTCTCGCATCAGCTTGCTGTCCTTGCCGACGGCGGCGTACAGGGACTGGCCGTCTCCGTCACCGTTTTGCGCACCCTTACGGTTGATGGTGGTACCGTTTGCGCCATGGTACGTGCTGAGCGGAGCAGCAGGATCACTGCCGTAGACGCCCTTGAATTGTAAGGGACGCGTAGTCGTGCCAGTGATGACGAGGTGACGCGAGCTTAGCCATTGGATGGCGAGGGCGTTTGGGTCCTTCAAGCCAGGGACCTCGAGGTCAATAAGGTAGACACTCGTAACGTCGCTAAAGTCGACATCGGGCTGGTTGGGGTGCGCTATAGGGTTGGGCTTGCGGCGTGCGAGCACATCGAGGAAACTGTTGTGCTAGTGCAGGCGCTCGTGCATGTGATCGACAGTCGGGCCCTCAGGTCCGTAGTCGGCGAAGATTGGGTAGCCGGCCATTTTGGACGGGTGTTGCTACTGTGGCGTCGGTTTGGTGGTTGGAGGGAGATGTGGTAGTACTGAATGATCTTGATAGTGTTGCAAAGGGATACAATTAATGATATGGGATGTGAGCGTTTGGTGGTCCACGCCGTCTATACTTATGTAGTGAAGCGTAGCCACCACAAGAGGCCCTTCCCATACACGACCACGCCATCCATACCATCCATGTCTCGTCCGCGTGGCGCCATGTCACGCAGAGTGGTCTTGGGTGTCGACCTTGGCGGTCCGCCTAGGGAGTGCCGCATAGCTCGCATAGCCGTGTAACCTTTACAAGCTCGACGTTGAACTCCAATCGTACCGCGACGTTCACAGCCCTAGCAGCTGGTGGCGACCTCACTTCGCCCTTCACACCGAGCAGACCGCCAAATTGTGGCCAGAACGAGCGAACGCTCCCAGCGCTGCGAAATTCCGATTCACAGACACGTGGGTTGCGGCGCAGACGAGACAAGTTCAACGGGTGTGTCCGTTTGAGAGTCACAGTTCTCCATCAGATTTGTGTAACGCTTAGACAGATTGTGCGCACGGCCGTCGCGATGACGGAATAGGTGGTAAGATGTTGCAGTTTGATTTTGATATTGCGTGAACGTCTAGTGGCCTGCTTGGTTATGAGCGTGCACCTTCCTCCTCCACCTTGCGTAACAACCTTGAGACGTGGCGTTGCTAACGGTCACGGTTCTGGAGACGGTGTTCCCAGAGATGCACGTGTACATTCTCATCCGATGCTGCCAAATATGATGCCAAGCACGTCGCGGAGCACGCCGAGGGCTGTCTCAACGGCTCGGGCCAGATCGAATCTGGCAGGCGATGGCCCGTATGCAACGAGACCACCCGAACTACCAAGTACCATGGCTCTCAAATAATGGTGATACACAATCACACAACCACAAAGCTGTAAGACCATCGCTCCTGTCATCAACGCCCGTTCAACTTCGATCGTCGTTACGTGCACCGCCGCCGCCAAATCAACGATGAGAAACGTTTTCACCGACAACAAGCCGACCTGTGTGGGGAATTTTGGCAGCCACCAGAAGGATACGATTCGAGGTAAGTCAACTTCAGCTATTTCATGCCGTATTAGCTAGCATTGGCTCAAGCTATCGCCTTGCCGCGCAACGGACACTCTCATTACTGAGAGAGCTACAACAGCATACCTGCAGATACGATGCCAAGTGCGTTCGATCATTCTTGGCTTACCACACCCCCACCTGGGAGCGATTCGTACCAGAGTCCGTTGCTCGCGGCGAACACTCCTCTCATGAACGTGCCGCCTCCAGTTTCTCGACAATCTTCCGACACCTCCTCAACGTCCTCCCAAGGCTCGGAGCCCAGCCAGCAGTCTTCTCTCGACAATGACCCTCCCATAACCTCCGAAGAGCTTGATCAGCTAATGGCTGACACCATACCAGAACCGTTTCCGTCGGAGGCCTAGGTCGACACTCAAGTGACAGCAGATCCAGCAGATCGGAGAACTGTAGCTCGCCGCCCATTGGTTGAACGAAGAGCTTCCACACGAGCAGCCAATCGGCCGCCGCGCTTGTCCCATAGGGTTGTCGAGCGGCGTTACCGCTACAATCTCAACTCGCAGATTAATACACTTTCTTCAAAACTACCAACTTTGCGGGACAGCGTCGCATGCTCACTCGACGTTGATGACGTCAACTTATAAGCTGTTAGAGGTCCGTCGAAGGCTCTTGTTATCGCCTCCGCCTCTAGATATATCGAGCGACTTGAGATGCGGGATGTACAGACGACTACTTTCGTGAAATCATCTAAAGAGCAAATCAATAGTCTATAGAAGCTTGTCCGCTAGGATGACTACTTACTCTAATAGGACTCCTAACTCCTACTAATGTTTGCGCAAGAGGATCCGTGCGCGGTCATTAGTAGATAGCGAGAGTACAAGGTTGCGGCATGTTTATAGCCCTAATTGTTACTAGGGCAGCCTAAGGAATAGGGTTATTACCTCTACGGTATATAATTAGGAGGGTCTATATCGACAAAGGTAGGTCTGTTCTTTGCTACTACCTTACTACTAGTACTTATCTTAGGGAAGACCTCGCGTTAGCGTTACTAGAAAGATCGTTATTAGCCATAGATTCACTCGGTGCCGTTATAGTTATTAAAAGAGTATTAAGCCTTACCTTTAATAGTCGCGTATTAGTTAGTATACTACAAACATCCTTATGCTTTGTTACTAGCTATAGACGAGTACTATTCTAAAGCTTAACCCGAGAGATAGGGCTAGAGGCATAGAGTTTAGTAAGTTTAGCCGGCGGTTTAGCGCCTACCGCGCGGGCGAATAGGAAATTTGGCGGGTCTACTATAAGTAGCGAGTTAGCGCAAATCTTCCTAATAGAGATAAAGAATCTAGCTTACGTGCTTCCGTAGACATCTTATAATTCGATATACGTCTAAGAGTAAAAGAATAAATATGAACCCTAGGACGAGTACTTACTGTCTTCTTGTATCGTTTCAATAGGTAATCCGGCAGCTTAACAACATTTAGAACGCGAGCAGTACGGGCATTTTAATAGAAATCCTAGCCGGCTTAGTGTCCAATCGGCCGATGTCATAGTAGCTGTCTATGCCCTCTATAGAGATATAGCAGTAGGTAATGTAGGGGAGTAAGCGCGTCTGAGACGTCGGAACCTCGCGGTAAGCGGAAGGTACGGTCCACAGTTACGTAAATCGGGACGCCGAAAATACACTTTTAATTATACGATGGGATACCGTTTTAGAAATATACTAACAGTAATGATCCTGCTTGTTTACCCGGCATGTGACATACTGCGACTAGTAGCTGCCGTCCACTAAGCTTGCAAGTACCGTCGTGTGCCATGGTTTGTCAACCACCGAACCGTAGGCCGATCTCTAAAGGCCTGAGGTCGCAAGGTGAACTTTGACCGGCTCCACTTACTGGTAGGTCACGACGGCAGCATGTCCCGGGCCGGAGCTCAGGACGACCGCAATTATACCGGCCTACCTAACCGTGGGAACGCATCGTGTTGCAAAGCCGCCGGCAATCGAGTCTGATACAGACGATGGCGCGTCAAGCTTTACGGACGAGCCATTGTCGTCCCCACTGGCCCACAAGGGAGGACGTATCGTAAGACCTCCATGCAACGGGCTGCGATCCCGGCGAACCCGACGGCGTCACGGTTGCGCCCGCACGCCGTCCAGAGAGACCGTTATGCGAAAGGACCGGCCCAGGTCGAGCGGCCCGGAGTTGCGATTCGTGCCAGCTACGGCAAATTTGGCCTCGATGCTCAGCGGCTGATCATTGTGCCAGAGGCTCAACCTTTCAGCCCCCTTTCCCTTTTTATGAGCTCGGCTGCCGAACTCGGCGCCAAGCTAACTCCGCAGCGCATGAAGGTGCTCCAGAAGCGGAGGGACGAGCTGCTGGCGAATCTGCCAGCGGCAGGTGATCTAGCAACCGCATCGCCGGACGTCGATCTCATGAAGGGCCTCTGCAATTGGTACAGCGAGCCAGTATTTCCGCAAGACATGATGGACCTCATCCGCGCGCTTCGGGCAACGGCAGAAGTCCACGAAGGATGTTGTGAATCTACTGCAAAGTCTGGAAAGCTTTGCGCTGGTAGTAACGAAATACCACGCACCAGCACAAGTAAGTATCGTCCGCAATCGTGTTATTGCTGGCCTTCGCTAATCAGTCACAGTACGACAAAGCAGTGGAGGGTTGGAGCATGCACGACCTTCGCCGGGTTAGCGACCACCATTGCCTGCACTATGTTTTACTCCACCTTGACGAGGGTTGGCGAGGGTCGCACGTGATGCTGGTCATGTACTTGCGTAAGTATTGGGCCCCCAAATGACCACCCACAACCTGCCTAACGACCACTTACAGTCCGGGCGGGAGTGCGCAAATTGCAGGAGTACTTAGCAAGCGCCAGCAGGCCAGCCGCCATCTTGTTGTTGTTGCAAGGACTGAATGCCGGGGATGTAATCAGCAGACATGCCGACCGGATTCGTCACTTGATCAGCAAGGCTATGCCAGGCCAAGAGTCCCGGATTTGTCAAATGACGCCACTAGGGATGTTGCACAAGATGACAACGGGCTTCCTACCGTGAGTCGTCTTTGTTAGTCTGTTCGGAGGGGGACTAGCTGACTATTGGCAGCCACGGTGCTGTCGAAAGCGCCGTGGGGTATGACTCCCAATACCTGGAAAGGGCAGATGCGCGACCTGTGAGTGTCTCTTACATTTGGAGCCCGCGGAGTACACGCATTGTCATTGCCCTTCGCTTCGGACCGATGCACTGACACCTGGATCTAGACTTTTCGGAACTGGTCTTCCGCAGCGCCTCCGTTCAGCCCGACTCGCAGACCCGGTCCATTCCGCCGACTGTTGTGACTTCGGCCATGGATCGTAAGTGGGGCATCGCCGTTGTCAACACGCCGGGCGACGGTGACAGCTCCCCCAAGCGCCAGCGGGTCGACGAACATACAGCGGAGCATCTTGGCACTCGTGCCTCCCATGAGGGCCACTTTGTCCTGGTGGAGACTGATTCGTCTCATTTCAGCCCACTTGATCTTCGCGGTGGAAACGTGTTCAGCTCGGTATGCAGAGGCTCTGGTGGCGAAGTAGATGCTGTGCAAAGCTGATTGCATGGTACAGGACTCTGACGAACCAGCTTCCGACTCGTCAGCTCCACCAACACACGGTGGTAAGCGGCATTCTCTGGGCGCTGTTCCGTGTGCACACATGGAAGGAGGTGCTGACACGTATCGCAGAGCCGACTGTGACACGGCGGCAGAGTCTAAATGCGAAGACTTCCTGAACGACATTGTCAACGGCGATGTCAACCCAGTCAGAAATGATCCGGCGTTTGCGGGTAAGTTGAACCGGGCGGGGAGCTGATGGAAAGGGGATTGCTGACGGTGTGCGACCCATCTGATCAAGCCTAAGCACTGTTCACGCTGCTTGGGAGTGGCGCTGTAGGAAAAGGAGGATACTTCCAGCCTTTCCTGGTCGCAGGCGGCGTACTGGCACCCATTGGCTCCAGCCTGATATACACATTGGATATTGAATCCTCCACTGCAATGTTCGTCGGATACCAGGTTGTTGCAGGAATCGGCATCGGTACAGCTATCCAGATGCCAGTGATCGCAACGCAGGTATTCAGCGCGAAAGTGGACATTACAGTTACAACCACCTGCGTTCTCTGTGACTCGTGTTGCAACATCCGTCATCGTCGCTGCGCTGACAAAAACCCCAGTCTTCCAATTCATCAGCTCTGGCATCGGCGTTTCTGTCGCTCAAAATATACTCAACAATGGGCTTATCGCCGCTCTATCGGACTTTGCGCCGGACGTTGAAGTCTCGGCCGTTTTGGCTACAGGTGCGACTAACCTCAAGAACGATTTCCCAGCTTCCGCAGTTCTCGGGATACGACAGTCATACGTTGCAGGATTGCGAGCAGCCTGGCTCTTCAGCATAGCCTTGGCTGGAGCGACTATGATTCTGAGCCTGTTCGTTGGGTGGAAGTCAATTCGAGCAAAGACCGAAGCTATTGCGGGTAATTCGAAGACGCGGGTGCTGGAGAGTGAGGATGATGTGATAGGGCATGAACATGAGCCAGGTGAGTGCTTGTAGACTACTCGCAAGTAGGTTATCAAGGTATAGATTGACTTTTGACAGCAAAATCAACACATGATGGCGTGGTGGTGTGGTGGCGTGCATTGAAAGGCGATATCAGTGTTTTCGGGTTCGTGGAAGCTGCAAGGTGCCTCGCGCTCCTGTTCTTCCTGTAGCGTGGTAGCCGAGAAGCTCAGATTCTCGAACTCCGGGCATCACTGCTGGGTTCGATCAATGTCTTCGTGCTCGGCTCCGTGAATAGCGAGGCGCCTTGGTAGACCGACGGAATAATGGTCCTCAAGGCTCTGCGCTCCAGGTTCGAGAGAAGTATTGGCCTGCCATTATGGCAGGACGGTCTTGCTGGTGGCATCCTGAGCCTCCTTCCACGGAGTGTCCTGGCGGATGATATGAACGCTTTGGGACAACCTCAGCGGCATGCTGCGGCGCATGTCCGTCCACCTCTCCGTAATAGCCTGGTGCAAGAGTTCGGATCTTGCTATGCCAGCGCTCGTGGGCTTTAAAGTGTAATGGGAAATCTTTGCCGCGATCTTTCGGGCACGCAAAAGACTGCAGTGTGACCTTTGCCGAGCTTCCACATCCTCATGCAAGCTGTGAGACCTGTGTTAGCTATGAATCTTCGGGAAAGAAGGGAGTAATATCGGGAAGATTTGCAACATCGCGGAGCAACAGTGACGCCAAGGTCATGCTGGGGATTGCCCACCTTGGGTGGGTCTGTCTTTAGTCAAGCCATCTCCCAACGCGTTAGCCGCACAGTACGTCTCGGGCAGGCGGAGGTCTGTGTCGAATATGCCAAACTACTTGTAATGGGGGGCCGCGATCCTCAGCCTCGTTTTATCTTGCTCTTGCGATCCTTCCCTTTCCTTTCCTTGTTCTCGCAATCTTGGCCAGTCCAGTAGGTTACTTTGCTTCATCCTCTGTACGTGAACGGTGATGGATCATGGGCGCGCTTTCCAGTAATCTAGAGCGCGCCGATGAGATAGAGCTGACCGGGATCCCACAACCGAGGTCGAGGCCTAGGGTCGATCACAGCAGTCGAAGGGTTGCTAACGTCCAACCCTTTAGAGACGACCGAGATGATGCCTGCCTCATCGAGCACGACCATCATCGGTCAGACGCCGACACTTGAATGACCAGCAGCGTCGCCGTACGTCCGTTGTCACAGCCACCAACGTTAAGAGCCGGTCGGCAAGCGAGATGGGAGCTGCAAGGATGGCGAGTGGGAGTCGCTTGCTCAGCCATTGAAGTTTCGTCAGTGCTGCTGCTGAATGTTGCGGTCACCGCGTGGGCTAGCAGCCACTACCATGCTACAATACGCGACGGCGTCGGCACAGCGCTAGTCGGACTTGTGAGACCGTCGCACACTGGAGCACTGGATCGCATATTGTCATCAACATCCTCAGCGCGGCCATGCTGAGTGGATCAAACTATACCATGCATTGCTTGGGTTCGCCCACTCGCAAAGAGATCGACACTGCTCACTCGAAGGGAGATTACATGGACGTGGGTATCGCAAGCCTCCGGAATCTGTCTAAAATACATGGGCGCCTTGCGGTTCTCTGGTGGCTGCTCGCGCTCTCTAGCCTCCCCATCCACTTCCTTTACAACAGTGCTGTGTTCAAAACCATTTGAGGCCAACAACTATCTCCTTGCCGTTGTCAACGAAGACTTCCTCAAAGGCGAGCCCCTCCTGGACTTATTTAACTTCACCTGGACGAACCATGACGGCGAGCTTCAATCCGAGACCTTCTCATTTGAGGACTTTGAAGGAGGAGATCTAGTTGCATTTGTGCAGAAGAATGTCTCCGCGAATGCCGCATATATGAACGGCTCGCTGTATGAGCGGCTGGACAACAGCAAATGCATGGCTGCCTATGGAACTTCTTACGTGAGCGGCCGAGTCAACGTCTTGGCCATCACGAGTGCGAGAACAGATATCGCAAACTAAACCGCTTTCTCCTTCGAAGAGGTTGTTCCTTCGGACTACTACAATGTTAGCAACGGGCCCCCATTCAGTAGGCTTCTCTATCAGCGCAGCCTCACCGAAATCCGCTGACTCGACCCCTACAGATTGGATATGCGAGGACGATCCAACAGCTACGCTCAGAAATTGCGATATTGCCAAGCAGCAACGGAACGCCACGAACTGGAATGTGAAGGGATACAGAATCGACTACTGCCTCTCGGAACTCAGTTCGGGGCCGGGACAATGCAGACTACAGTTCTCGACCACGATTCTCGCTGTGGTCATTGTAATGAATATTTGCAAGTGCCTCGCTATGGTGCTGACGCTAATTCAAAATAGGGAGGTAGCACTCATCACAGTGGGAGATGCGCTGGCCAGCTTCCTGAAAAGCCTGACCACCTGACGGAAGGCCGCTGCATGCTGGCTAAGATCGACGTTGAGAAAACCCTACTGCGTTCGACCATACCTCCGGTTTCATGTGGGCAAACCAATCCGCCGCCACCTGTGACGTATCAGGATGCAACTCATCGCCGATGGTTTGCCGCCGTAAGTGCGGACCGTTGGATCGTTACCCTAGGCCTGATTGGTGTGGCTCTGTGTGCAGCAGTAGCCCTACTCGTCAGAGCAGTCTATTGGCTGAAAAGGTCTCTGGATCCCAACCAGTCCGTCTTCAGCCTGGGGTTCGGGACGGTGGATTCTCGCGCGACGATTGTGGACTCTCTGCCGAAGAGCAATGGCGCTGGTCTTGCCGCCGCAGTGCTAGTCGCTAATCTGCCACAAGTCATCTGCAGTCTGCTCTACTTCGCATACAATGCACTATTTACTAGCATGTTAGTGTCGTACGAGTACAGCCAGTACGGTGTAGGTGGAAGACGGAAAGCGTTGCGTGTCAGCAGCCCGAAAGGCCAGCAAAGTACGTCACGCGACAGCAAACCATGGACCTCCTGTAAGATGCTAACACGCATATAGGATCTAAGTATTTCCTACATCTACCCTACACCTATTCGGTACCTCTCATCGCCATCTCCACGCTACTTCACTGGCTCGTCTCCCAAAGCCTCTTTCTGGTACGGATTACGGTTTCCCAAGACGCGAGTAATAATTTGTCGAAACTGGGCTTCTCATGTGGCCCGATTCTGGCTACCACCATCGTCGCCTCGGTCCTTCTTCTGGCTGCTCCGGCGTTTGGTCTACGGAAGCTTGTAAGCCACATACCTCTCGCCTCCGCTTGCAGTATGGCACTCTCTGCGGCCTGCCACCCGCCGGAGGATGATGTCGATGCCGCATATCTTACATTGAGGTGGGGTGCGGTTGACGACGCGATTGACTCTGTCGGACACTGCTGTTTCACGAGCCATCAGGTGCGAGATCCCCGCCCTGGCAGGCTCTATGCTGGAATATCGCAAAAGTCTTGATGTCGCCTTCAAGACCAAGTCGATGACAGGTCATCATGCAGAAGATGAGACTACCACAAGCGATACGGTACTTTTCAAAAGCGGTCGACATGCATGTTTGTTTGGCACTATGCATCACTTGGGACTCGAACCACTACGTAATAGATAGCTATAAGTCTATAAGGAAGTAACTAAGAGTAAGGTATATGTCTAAATCTCAACTTCCTTGATATCACCCTAGATCCGAAGATCCGAGGCGCCTTCGAGAGAGATAGCGGCGTATTAGTTAGAAAGAGTAGAGTATCGTTACAAACACCTTTCATTCTATGAATATTAGATTAAAATAGCATAGTAGTAAATTCTAACTATTGATATTATCTCTATATTTATAACCCTTTTAACTTATTATAAAAGAGATTCTATAAAAGAGAGATTCTATAAAAGAGATTCTATTAAAGAGATTCTATAAAATAGATTCTATATTTTAAATTTCTACTTTCTAGAATTCTACTTTCTTGATTTCTGTTTTTAGGTTCTACTTTCTAAATTTTAGCTTTCCGCTACTACCTTTGTATACCTTGGCTTTCTTGTTTTCTACTCCTCGATTGTCGCTCTATAGTTACCTAGCTCTCTGTCTGTAATGTAACTCTCTTTTATACGTAATTAGTAAGTATTATGTTCTAGCTTGATACGCAATAGTAATAAGGAGCACTCTTTGCCTACTCTTTGCTTCGATTGTAGAATTAACGTAGGGTGTACAGTACAAGCTTATAACAGTATAAGGTTATGTATAAGAACATATTCAATCAAGAGACAATGATAGCTTGAGATCTTTCTGATCATAGGTTTGCAAGACTGTAGCGATATATACTGAGATGCCAGGTATATACTGTAGCATCGAAACAAACCATAGACCAACGTCGACGCCTGAAACGACCAGTCCCGGATACACATAAGCTTGCGTGTCGACTACCCTGTATCGCCTTGTCACGCCGCATTCCGAAGCTCTCTTCGAGCTACTCTCAAGCGACGACGGATAAGTCGTAAGGTAGCTCGGAGAGGATGGCCCGCAAACATTTGCTCACCGCGGGTCATACCGTCCAGCGAATGCTCCTGGTCGTCAGTCTCTGAAGTAACGTAGTCTGAGGCAGACTCCGAGTCAGATCCTGCTCCATCAACGTATCCATCGGAGCCACAGCCGAAGTCAGTGCAATGCAGCTGAAGTTGTTGCGGAGATAGTTTCCACCACTTACAGCGCGGTCTGTAAGTGTAAGACAGGTTCTCGAGCAGCCCAAAGTTTGATGGAATGTCTTCATGCGCTTTGTATGTTGGAAACTTCTGTAGCATTGCAGGCGTAGGGCATCGTAATGCTGTAAGTGTTTTCGGCGTGAGCAGAGGTGCGGTAGATGTAGTGTCGATGATCAGCTCCTCAGTGATCCGTGGTGCGCTTCCGATCAGATCAGAAAGGCAATCACGCATATCACGCTGTGACTCGGAACGCCAGCGCTTGACCGTATGGACTTCAGAACGGAGGGTGCTTTGGAGAGTGAACAGGGGTTGATCTTGCCGACGTCCGGACCGGTTGAGAGGTTCTCGCCAGAGGACTTCCCGCGGGCGAGCACTGACGAACATCAGATGAAGTTTCAGCCCGCGGCGTATGCCTTGTACCCGGTCGTGGGTACAGCTCGACTCCGGACAGGTGAAAGAAGGGTCCTCCGCAAAGAATTGCTCGAAACTATAGCCCCTGAGGCTAACAGAAAGTCGCCTTACGAGCTTAATGTTTGCGTTCCACGCTATGGTGCCGCGAGCGCTGATGAAGTCCTCTGTCGCCTCTTCTCGTACATTTCGACTCCACTGTGTGAAGTCTGAGTGCCCTGATGCGCATATTGTGCAGCGATTTGGATGGTAGCGGAGTGATGTCCGGTGTCCGCGGTAAGTGGCTTTCTGTGTGATCGTCGCATGGAAAACGTTCAGCCCATAGAGTATCGGCTTGGCCTCACTATAGATCTTACGACAAACCCCCAACAACGCTGGCATCAAGCGAGGCTGCTCAGTTGGGAAGCCGGCAAAGGCGTCCTCGTAGTCAGGGACGTTGTAGTCGCGAATGCATTCAGCTGACCAACACTCGAAGGACTTCGCTTCGGGATTCCAGACAGTGATCTCCGTTTTGTTAAGCTTTTGTAGATCGATGAGCTGGTTGCTGACTAGACACAATTCGTAGATACGGTTGCAGATCTCCGGTGGTAGCTCGAGGAATGTACTTGGACTCGACATGATCCACTCGGCAAGAGACCTGGTATGATCGTACCGATGGCTCAGCGTTGGTAGGGCGTGACTGTATCCAGTGATGGTAGCAACCCAGATGATACCGTAGACGGAGGAGCCTCGTGAGACAGAAAGAGGGCAAGACCAAGTTGTGCGGAGGAAGCCAAGCTTATATTTTTCCCGCCCTTTAACGAGAGGGTGTGAATGAAACGATCGGTTGTCATGCACTAGGAACAGTAGCGCAGTATCGTTCAATACGGGGGGCAGAGTGGTACAGCGGTGGCGTGGGTTTGAGCAAGCTGCGGCGCCAGCGCACGGCACAGTCACGCTCGTTGATAACACATGAGTGCTTGTAGCGCTTATTGACTGGCCAGAGCTGTCCGTGCTATCCTGCTGCGCCGTACACCTGGCCAGTGGTGTGCGGTTGGCTCCCTTGGCACTCCGCCCGTTGGAGGCAGGAATGCACCAGTGGCCAGGAGTTGCTCGTGCTTGACCTCGGAGCGTCAATTGTTCCGTCGCATCTGCATAGCACGGTCCAGGAGTATGATAAGTGACGGGCAAGTCACAATGCGTTGGTCGTCCTTGGCTCTTCCAGCTATGTGAGGAGGAGTGGATCCTAATGACTCCGCCTTCATGCTCCAATTGGCTGCTGAAATTCTTGTCGGTCGTAGCGAACCCATCTTCATGCAGAGTGAATGCTTGGTGGACAGCGATCGTGGAGCCCCATCCCCATGTCCGAAATCGGAAAATGGAATCCCGCCTAGCCATCTCACACCTGTGCCGCCAATATCGGCAGCTGCGCCTTTCAAAGCATGCATGCGATACGATCACTGTCGATCAGCCTTTCTGTGCCGGCGATCTAGGGACTTCATTGCCGCCGTCACTGCTTATATGCAGTCTTGGTCTCGCTGAATCTCCTCCTCATAGAACTCTTGCAACGACACGCTTCCAAATGGGCCCACAAACGCGATCGCGCAAGCGGTCGACCCTCCAACCGATAGTGACGGACGAGAAGAAAGTCAACGACGTCGGTCAACGCCAGTTCCTGGTTCGTGAAGTGGTGGGATATTTCCGTGCGGCAAGCTGCGAGATGTACAAAGTACGATGGGCTCCTAGCGAGGTGCCAAAGAGCGAGTATGCAGCTTTTATTCTCGGCGCTGTGGATGGTGAGCCTCTCAGCGCTCAGATCTCTTCGCAGAGGTTTCGCGCGGGCGAACAACCGGGCCAGGAGGAGTACTACCACATACGGTGGGTTGATTCGTGGGTTTTGAAGCGGTCCCTTCACGGATATGATGCTGTTCCCCAGGCCCGGAGGTACGCTCGGCTTGTTTTCTGTGACCATCGACATCTGCGTGCACGATCGAGTCCATGCGCTCTCTGAGTTCAAGCTGCGAGGATGTCGGGTTCTTCGTTTGAGCCTTGGACAAGGGCGTGGTGGCGGTGTCTCCGGTCATGCTGTTGGCGTCTCTTTTGTCAGTCGTCGTCTCGGGATCCGTTGCGTGATCAGCCGGGCCATCGCCTTCGCCACCTTCGCCGCCTTCTGCTATCCGTCGTTAGCATTGAAATCCGCAAATTATGGATGTACGTCGGTCATACTCGTTGACGGTGATCCCAGGACATCACGCACACTCGGCAGCCCCGGCGTACGGAATGCTCCTCGCAGAAGTTGCAGCATCTCCTCCCTGAACTCCAAAGGACCCGGGAATCCCTCCGCATCTCCTGGCCTCCCGTGCATCCACTCTCGTAAGACCCATGCTACGTACACGCCGCAATTGCGCATGTCATCTGCGGCCTGCCGCGGGCCGTGCACATGCTCAAGGCGCCAGCGTCTCGTGGGACGACTTGTACCTATGAGGTGCTGGGTCCAACACTCAACCGCCTGGATGCAGCTTTAGTTCTTGAAGACTAACAGTTTGTGGCAATGGACTCACCGAATAGACTTTCCCAGCCTGCTTCGAAAGCCCTGTGAGTGGATCGTAATATAGAATCGTTCCCTCTTTCCAATCAATCGCTACGGCCGTCCAGTGGTTCTGCTGACACACGCCGAACAACCATCGGCAATTGGCTGACGGGAAGCTCTTCACCCATGAACTCAGTCTGTCGAACCTACCCTTCCGTATGTGCTCAAAGGCGTAGCTGGGTAGCAGATAGGTGCGACTGTCCGCTGGAATTGCTATGATCGGGATCGTGTTGACGATCTCGTCGTTCAGTTTGTCATCGTCACGTGCAGCGAGCTTCCGGATGGACGATGGGCCGCAATACTCTGCGATGGCCGCCGGTCCACGCTCTCCCGTCCATAGCGCTTCGCCTTTCGACTCAAGCTCGTTCACCTGTGCTTATGTCAATGCTTGTTGGAAGTTCAGACGTTAGGATACACACTAGCAACTCCACATCCAGTCGGAATTTAGCTGAGGGCGTGATTTCTGTGCCTCGCTCTAGTTCACTCTGGCCCGGACCCGCATGCGAGACAGGAGGTCGTGTTGGGTAAGAGCTTCTGACGGAGAGCCCGCGCGTGCCGTCTCCGTGCTGAGGTGCAGGAACCGCAATCCTTTCGAAGTATCGTCTTTCCGAACGGCGTGCGTGTTGTGACACTTCCGCCCCGGGTTCTCAGGGTGCTTCTGGTGTGGTACAAACCCCTCGTCGCCCTGCTTGCGCAACAGGACCTTGATAAGTGCCCGCTTTCCGAGCTGAGATCGGTCGCTGCTGCCGCGCTTCCTTTTCTGCGACATCACATTAGTCCGAGTTCGTGGCACAGCAAAGGACGGCATAAAGAGAAGCGCCTTTCGACTTACAAGTGTATTCGGGGTGGCTGTGACGCTGTCAGCATTACTCCTTCCATTAGCACCCATCCGTTTCCCCTTACCTGCGAACGCCGGATCATATCTGACTGGGGTGACATCACCGTTGACAATGTCGTTCAGGGAGTCTTCGCATTCGGACTCTGCCGCCGTGACCACAGTCGGCTCTGCGATGCATGTCAGCATGTCGTTCAATTTGTGCGCTGTCCGTAGAGTGCCGCTTACTACCGTGTGTTGGTGGAGCTGACGAGTCGGAGTCGAGTTCGTAAGAGTCCTATACCATGCAATTAGCTTGGCATAGCGTCTGTTTTTGCCACCAGAGTCTGGGCGTACTGAGCTAAACACCTTGCCACCACGGTGATCAAGTTGGCTGATTTGGGAGAATCAGTCTCCAGAGGGACAAAGCGGCCCTCGTTGGAGGCACGAGTGCCAAAGTGCTCTGTCCTATCTTCGTCGCCCCGATGGCGCTTGGTAGGACCGTCACCGTCGCCCGGCGCGTCGACAAGAGCGATGCCCCGCTTGCGATCCATGGCCGGAGTCACAACAGTCGGCGGAAAGGACCAGATTTGGGAGCCGGGCTGGACGGGGCCATTACGGAAGACCGACTCCGAGAAGTCTAGATACAGATGTCAGTGCATCGGTCCGAGGCGAAGGGCAATAACAATGCGCGTACTCCACGGGGTCCACATTTAAGAGACACCCATGGGCTGCGCAGCAGCCCTGTCCAAGTATTGGGAGTCATAGCCCAGGGCGCTTTCGACAGCACCTTGGCTGGCAACAGTCAGCTAGTTCCCTTCCAAGACGGACCGACAATGAGGATTTACGGCATGAAGCCCATTGTCATCTTGTGTAACATCCCTAGTGGCGTCATTTGACCGATCCGGGACTCTTGGCTGGGCAAGGCCTTGCTGATCAAGTGACGCATCTGGTCGGCATGTTGGCGGATCATATCCGCACCATTCAGTGCTTCCAACAACAACAAGATGGCGGCCGGCCTGCTGGCGCTTGCGAAGTAGTCCTGCAATTTGCGCACTCCCGCCCGGACAGTAGATGGTCATTAGGCAGGCAGTGGGTCGTTGTTTTGGCGGTCCAATACTTACGCAAGTACGTGACCACCATTACGTGCAACCCTCGCCAACCCTCGTTAAGGTGGAGTAAAACATAGTGCAGGCAATTGTGGTCGCTGACCCGGCGAAGGTCGTGCATGCTCCAACCCTGCACTGCTTTAACGTACTACGACTGATTAGCCAATTCTATCAAGGACACGACCGGGAACGATACTCACTTGTGCTGAGGCGTGGTATTTCGTCACTACCAGCGCAAAGCTTTCCAGACATTGCAGTAGGTCCACTGCATCCTTCGTGACCTTCTGCCGCTGCCGAAGCGCGCGGATGAGGTCCGTCATGTCCTGCGGGTATACGGGCTCGCTGTACAAATTGCAGAGGCCCTTGATGAGATCGATGTCCGCCGATCCGGTTGCCAGATCATCTACGGCTGGGAGAGATGCCAGCAGCTCGTCCCTCCACTTCTGGAGCACCTTCATGCGCTGTGGAGTTAGCTTGGCGCCGACCTTGGCAGTCGAGCTCATGAAAAGAGCCAGGGGGTTGAAGGGTTGAGCCTCGGGCACAATGATCAGCCGCTGAGCATCGAGGCCAAACTTGCCGTAGCTGGCATGGATGGCATCTCCGGGCCACTCGATCTGACTCGATCCTTCCGCACAACGGTCTCTCTTGATGACGTGCGGATGCAACCGTGACGCCGGCTTCGGGATCGCAGGGGTCGGAGCCCGTTGTACGGAGGTCTGACGGATACGCCTTCCCTTGTGGGCCAGTGGGGAGGAAAATGGCTCGTCCGTAGTGCTTGACGCGCCATGGTCTGTATCGAACTGAACTGCCGCCGGCTTTGCAACGCGATCCGGTTCCATCCGAACCGTCTCTATTTCAGTCTCATGTCGTCTTCGGAGACCGGGGAGACGTCACCGGTGAGTGGTGAAAGCGGCTTGCAACCCAATGCTGCACCACTCTCATCTCCCTTCTCCCTCGCCGACAACGTGGCCGAGGACACGTCACCGTGGAGCAACCTTGATCTGGGGTCAGACGATAGCGAAATAGACTCCTCATTGGACGCCGCCAGCGAATCTACCATTGGTGAGGTGGGTTGTGTGGTGATATCTGGCTTTGCACATGTGGGAGGCACAGGTAACTCTTCTGAAGAGCCTATGGTATGCATTGCGAGCGGGGGTGATCCCAGCTGTGGTGACGCCGCCTGCGGACACCCCGCTGCTACGCCGGCAAACGACGACGGAAACACTTCGACGTTGAAAGGATTCGGTGTGGGTGTTTTCGATGAGGCCACAGCTGCTCCCACAGGCTGCGTGATCGGTGAAGTAGACGCAGGGGATGCAATCGAAGCTGTCTGATATGGTTCGGCGCTTGGAGAAGGCGTCTCCAACGGCTCGGGAGGGGCGGCCACGGCAGGCTGCATGGCGAATAGAGGTGCTGGGTACGACTCTGCTGGCGCTGCCACGGTCACCTGGCTACACGACTCGGGTCTTGGTGACGCAGATGGCGGCTTGCCGGTAGGATCGTGCTCCATGTGTTTCTCATGTGCTGAAGTCTGAACAGGCCCGTCCGCTTCCGACAGTTCTCCCAGAGGTGGGAAGAGTGACGTAGTAGTAGAGTCCGAGGAGCTCTTCCGTGATTGTCTAGCGGAAGGATGCGCCAGGTCCACTTGGGCTGCCACATCGTCCCGAGCCAGTGAAGCTTGTCGCGAGGTCGGGCACTGGTCGCTCGAAGGCTTACTATCTTCATGATCCGGACTGTCCGTGTACTTTTGCGTCGTGCTTTGCTTGTTCGGCATCACCGGATCGTGCTCAGCGATTGTGATACCACGAGGAACGCCGTCAGCCTCACGCCGCGATTGATCTGGATCATCATCCGGCGGGACCTTCGCGATGGCGCGAATACGTTCTCCTACCTCGGAAGTCGACGCCATTCTGGGAGACAGTGGGTCGCTTGTGAGCTCATCGTCGGGTGTCCTCTCCATGCCTGTGCCATCTCTCTGCTCGGGGTCACGCAGCGCGTGGTCGACTATGTTTACGTACGTTGACCCGGTGTCGGTCCGCTCCTGATCGACCAGATTATGGCCAACCTCGCGACCAACCGGTTCTGGATATGCTTCCACATAAGCGACCGACTCCTCGCCAACCGGGTCCTGGCTGACGCGCTGCGGGTTTTCCCAGAGTATCGAGCGTTCTTCGCTGGAGCCTTCCGGCTTCATGGTCCGCGCTTCGTTCTGTGTCCCAAAACTGCCATCGTGCTCCGGCAGAGCCAGCCTCTCCTTCAGCTGGGAACATACGGAAGGTTGCCGCAGCGGGTTCTTGACATTCTCATGAAGGTACTCCGCGCCGTGCGCCTCGCCTCCACTGCTGTCGTGATCTTGTGACCGGATTGGTCCGGTGACTGAGTCATGCATGTCAGGGTCTCTGGGGTTCAGCATTTCCGTGTCGGACCCCTGAGGGCATCCCTCTCCATTTTGCAATGATCTCCTCTACGCTTCGTCCGGTTACTGTCTTCTCGCTCTTGGCGGAATGGGTCTGTGGAGCTGTCCGTCGCCTTGATTCGCACCGATCAGCTCCCACTGCGTTGATCATCATGCACTGAGCAGACTGCGAAGATGACGGTGGTCGACTTACCTCACGTTCACGAGAAGTATATGCTTGGCGTACCCGCCTGAGCTCGGCCGTGGTCTCATCTCGCTCCTGGCGTAGCGACTGATTCTCCGCTATGCTTGCATCAAACGCGTTGCGAAGCCACTGCTTTTCGGCAGTGCACGCGTGTCTGTCATAGATGTCAGGTCATAAGCACGGCGCGTATTTGGGATGAGGTTGGTATACAGTTTGACTGGCGAAGCGTGGGCTTTGAATTTATGGGTTTGGAAGCATGCGAAATGTCTGGCGTTGTGGATAGGTGTTCAATGAGCAATCGAAGTGTATCAGTATGAAATGGTCCACTCTCTCTCTGCCTATGACGAGAAGTTCATAGACAGGTTACATGCTGGAGGATCTTAGTACAAATGTGGCTGTAGATCTACGATATGCTTGACGAATGTGTGAGACCCTAGAATGATGACTACGTACTCACTGCCAGCCACTCGGTTCTGAAGTGACATGATCTAAACACGTGGCCTGATTTATAAGTGTTTCCTCTCCATAGATTGATGTCTACCGTCTGTAGTACGTACAGAATCTGCAAGCTGACCTTTGCTCGATCGTATAATAACATGCTCCTGGCACATATTCTGGGCCTACTTGTGCACGTACCTCATCAGGCAGCGTCGAATTTTTGCCACATCTTTCCTCTATCTGCTTGCGCCTCTTGCGAATAGTGTCGTTCGTTGATGGGTGCTCTGTTGTCAGATCCGTAGGCAAGTGGCTGGTAGGTCGTGTGGAGATGTCGTAACGCAGATGAGGCTTCTCCTGGGATTGAGAGCATGTGCGACTCTCGGGCGTAGAACCGCTCCATCAGGTCGGCCTGAGAAAGTAGACTTGGGGCTTCCTCTAGGGCCGTTGGCCTTCTGCGAAATCCAACTCCACCAATCAAAGTAACGAAGGCGGATCTCTGTAATATCAGTGGCTTGGAGACATCCTCCGAGCCATTCTCGTCGGATGAATTGGAGTCTTGCCCGACGTGCAGAGGCTCGCTCCGCAGTCTTGCACGCTATGGACGCATTGTCCGGCGAGCCATGCTGGACGAGAGCGCAAAGAAGCTTATCGTTTGGTCCAATCGGGGTCATGCCGAGCTCGCCGT
>JAWDJV010009541.1:0-32916 GCA_033119285.1 Teratosphaeriaceae sp. CCFEE 6253
GAAGTAGTACTGCTGGACGTCGAAGGCGTGCTCGTAGTCTTCGAGGAAGTGGTAGTGCTAGACGTCGAAGGCTTGCTCGTGGTCTTCGAGGAAGTACTAGTGCTGAGAACATTAGCTGTTGTGCCTCGAGGCCCGACGAGCCTCGTAACTAGGCACAGCAACAGGGCCAAAGAAACGTAATGCAGGGTGTTTCGCGACTGTACTCGCTGCAAAGCAAGCGCGTGCCAACAGACGCGATTGCACGCGGCCTCGCATGCGGCGCGGAGAACGCGATGGTGAAGTACCAGGGTCGCGACTCGTACACACCGCCCGACATTGCAGCAGCCAGGCGAGGGCTAAGGGGGGACAGTACTCACGTTGAAGTCTTCTGAGAAGAGGTCGTTGACGTGGTAGCAGAGAGTGAAGTTGAACTCGGCGTCTTGCTCGTGCTGCTGCCATTGTAAGCCTTGTCACACCATAGCCTCTGTTCGATTTAGGCCTTACCTGCTGGTGGCCGATTTGGTGGAGCTTGAAGATTGGCCGTACGTGGTGGCCTTGGCTGTGGTAGAGGACGTGCTGCTGGTGCTGAGCCTATGTCTGTGTAAGTATTTATCCACGCAGCAATATTGTGCGGCGCCTTACTTCGTAGCAGAAGCTGGCGTAGTAGATGACGATGTCGTTTTCTGGGTAGATGATGTTGAGCTCCTTCATATTGTCAGCTGAGAGGCTACTGTTTGGATAGTCACCCATCACGAACGTCTTGGTCGTGCTAGATGAGGAAGCTGGCGTAGTGGACGACGATGTGGTCGTCTGAGTCTTGGTCGTGCTAGAAGATGAAGCTGGTGTCGTGGACGACGATGTGGTCTTTTGGGTAGATGATGTTGAGCTCCTGCGCATCTCATTAGCTAAGAGACCAGTGCCCGGATAGTCATCGATCACGGACGTCTTGGCCGTGCTAGACGAGGAGGCTGATGTAGTGGACGACGATGTGGTCTTCTGAGTCTTGGTTGTGCTAGACGAGGAAGCTGGTGTAGTGGACGACGATGTGGTCTTCTGGGTACTTGATGTCGAGCTCCTGCATGGTGTTAGCTGAGAGGCCGATATTTGAGCAGTCATCGATCACGAACGTCTTAGCCGTAGTAGATGACGAAGACGACGTAGTAGAAGATGATGTGGTCTTTGGGGCAGTTGACGATGAGCTCCTACATGCCGTCAGCTAAGAGGCCAATGTTCGGCTGACGATGTATCGACCACGAACGTTTGGGTAGTACTGGACGACGAAGCTGTTGTAGTGGACGATGATGTGGTCTTCGGGGTAGTCGACGATGACGATGAGGTCCTGGAAATGATCAGCTGAGAGGCCAGGATCTAGTCGATCGTGCATCGATCACGAACGTCTTGACGGTGGTGGACGACGAAGACGGCATGGTAGACGTCGACGTGGTCGTCGGGGTAGTTGACGATGAGCTCCTACATCCCATTAGCTGAGGAGCCAGGATCTAGTCGATCGTGCATCGATCACGAACGTCTTGACTGTGGTGGACGACGAAGACGGCGTAGTAGATGACGATGTCGTCTTCTGGGTTGATGACGTTGAACTCCTGTACAATGTCAGCCAAGGTCTGGATGATCAGTGATCGATCACGAACGTTGTGGCCGTGCTAGACGATGAAGCTGGTGTTGAGCTGGCAGAGGTTGTCTTGTCCGCCTTGGTCTTGACGGTCTCGGTGGTCGTGGTCGAGGTTGACCCGTACACAGTTGCCGTCGCTCGCTTTTCCACCCGTTGTTCGACCAGGCAGCGCTTGCTCCATTCTTCGGCAAACGCTGGATCACGGAGTGACAAACGAATGGTGTCGTCGATGGCACAGGCTGCAATCCGTCAGTGGTGGATCAGCCCACGCCTCGAAGGTAGCCATACGAGACCTCTCCTCCAGCGGTACGGCGTGTCCGACCTGACTCTGCCCAACGGCGAGGCAGACCGCGAGCAGCTTGACGAGCGAATGCATCATGCTTGTATGGGCGATGGATAGGGCGTGAGGTACTGCGGGTTTTGTTTCTCTGGAGGAACGAGTGATGGAGCGTCAACGAACGTCTGCTTGTCTCCGTGCGGGAGTTGAAATGGAGAGTGGGAGCAACCAGCTCATCCTCACATATATGTTCTGTGGATGCCCCGGCCTGCATCATCGATTCTCGTGAGCTGATGCCGAGCAGATCCACCTCAGGTCGCCACGTCTGTGCAGCAGTACCGCATGGCCGTACTAATGCTTGGCGGTCTGCCGCACACATAGTCACCACTTTGGGCGACCCTGTCGCCAATTGCGATCGGCATGGTCGAATGCGGGCAAGCTTCGACAATGCATACGTCGATCCTGCTGGGGTGAGTGGCTTGCCGCCTGATGCCGACGCCCATGAAGTGCTGACATGCGGGCAGGTGGTACGTGGATAATCCCGCTGGCGTCGCTACCGCATACTCCTACCTCATGCTGCTGTCCGCTGGCCCGTCCACGTCGTCCGAAGCATGGCAGGCCAGACCGATGACTGGGTTGAGAGAAGGAGGCTCTGAGGCGGCGGACAATAGACTTTGCACCGTCAACGGAGACCGTCTCCAAGGTACGTCTCGTCCAATTGTCAGTCGCTCCGGACCTCCCTCAGCGCAGCATCAAATCCTTGTGCCGAGACCTCGACCGGGCGAACTACTCCACTCCCTCGTGAGAGTGGCGCTGTGCGACCCCGCAAGTATGACTCCAGTCGGGACCTGTATAAGGACTTTTATATAGTGTTTCACAACGTAATGCAGGAACGCCGGACAGCGCGGGCCTTGGCCAGTCAACCCTTGCCCGTTGGAGCAGTCCGGATCTGCGGGTGGAGGCGAGGCTCTCATGCAGTGAGCACGCTTTGCATGGCCGTGGGTCATGAGATGCAAGTCGCCATCGAGCAAATCGCGGGTCGCAGTCCAAAATATCGAAGGCCGCTTCCTCGCAGTGCATTGGCGTACCATGCACCAAGTCGCTATCAAGCGGGCCACGATGGGAGGCGTGCCGCGCCATGTAGCAGCGTTCGTGACAGATATAACCACTTCTGTCGAGTGCCCACGAATCAGGGAGGAGGATACTGCGCTTGGGTACAGGGGTCATGAAAGGTCGACTCCGGTTGTTAGTGGAAAGCATTCGCCGGAACTTCCAATGCTTCTGGTGAGCTTAGGCGGGTGATGGGATCCTTACTGCGGGAGGCCGCCGGGGATTGGAGGGCAGAGCCTTGAGGCGCGCTACACGGCAGTGCGTATGGGAGGTATGCGTGCTGTTGACTTTTGACAGTGACATCTGGCTCGTGGCTGGTTGGACAGGCACCACATGGTGGAGACCTGCTCCTGCATAGATCGGTGCTTGCAGGCTCGCGGGAAGGCCTGCTTTTCGTGGAAGGTCTGTCCTGCAATGGGTACGGCCAGTCTGGCATCCCGCCAGGGATATGGTCCATCCGGTGAGGTCCACGGAATGTGAGCCCCGTCCAGCACACAGGCAACGGGTCAGACAGATGTCCATGGTCTCCGCAGACGTCGATGGAGTCCCCAGATCCGGCCCGCCCTCGCATGAGTGGCGTAGAGCTCCAGCCGGGGATGCATCTGTGCCGTCTTTCTTGGCAACGCACCAGCCGAATCAGAAGCTGTCCCAGGAAACAAACCTCGCCAATGCATAGCGATGCTATTTGCGTCGCCAGATCGGCGAGCCTCGCCGCTGGGTGATCGACGCGTCCCGATGCACTGTTCCGTGGAGAAGGATCGTCTTCGTCGACGAGCACGCTCGGCCGCGTAGCGTGAAGCGAACCTGCAGTTGAACCCGCCGTTCCAAGACCAGACTCCGCATGGATCCTGCCGTCGAGCGTTGGGACGCGATGGGCGCGAGGATCGTATGGCAGTATGCTGTGCTCAAGGGGCTGGCCCAGATTGCGCATCGGACCCCACCCGACACGACGGCGATCTCCGGGCTGTACTGAAGTCCTGTCTGCGCGTGCGACGATGGCAAAGGTCGCCCCGGGAGTGCCTCACGGTGATGAAGAGGGGGACTTCGCGACGGCTGACGTTGAAACATGAATTGCCTCGTGGACATGCTTCGCTAGCTTCCTCGCACGGATCAACGTCGCCGCATGAGGCTTCGAATGGGCGGCGCATGCATCTTTGGAGATTAGATATCTGACTGGCCAGCCAACGACATGCTGACCAGAAATCGTTGCATTGGGGTATTCGCTATGCGTGTCCTATCTGCGCCCTGCGCGTTCTCTAAACGCCCCCGTCTACCCAAGATCTAATAGTGCCCCAATGCCCGACACCCGTTACAACTCCTTCTTCGTGAAGTGCTCTGGCGCGTGACTGGTCTCGTAATCGATATGAACATAGGCTCGCTCCACATCCGGCAAGCTCTCGAGCTTCATCTGTAGCGCTTCGGCCACATCATGAGACTCCTGGACAGTCATGGCGCGCTCCACGACGACGTCGACCTCGACGATGAGCCGTGGGCCGCTGTGCCAGGCACGGACTGTATCGAGGGAGGTGACGAGCGGAGAGTGCGTCATTGCTGAAGACGTGATGATCAGTAAGTGGGAGGGGAGAGTGCAGGGAGGAGAGGAGGAAGACGTACAGATGTAGGTGACGTGCTGCAGGAACGCCGTGTCCGCGCTTACGCCGATGAGCAGTTGAAATTCGGACCACGCAGTGCGCATCCACAGGCCGCTGATAAGGACCGAGAGCGCGATGGCGCCGGCAGGGTCAATCCACCACTTCAGCTTGGAGCCGCCAACACTGGTCAAGAGGCCCATGCCATTGATGAACAGGTCGTTGCGGTGATCTTCCCACAGGATGCGGATCTGGCTGTACTTGTTGCGCAAGGCCCAACAGTAGCAGAACAGGGCGAATTTGGTGGCAAAGGCGATTGCAACTGCGATCACCGACGGCAGGTTAAAACTACCTTTGCTTTGATCGCGAGGTATTAGCGTGGAACGCTGTAGGCTGAGCCAGGTCAGGTGCTCACTCGTTATCAGGTGGATCCGTGAGCTGCCTGATCGACTCCACGATCAAGATCCAAGATACGGCAGTCATGAGAAAGCAAAAGGCGATGTTGCCAGCCGTCTCGATGCGCGCCTTACCGGATGGGTACTTGGATGGGTCCACGCGATTCACGGCGCGGTTGCACAGAATAAGTGTGAGGTTGCTAGAGAAAGGTGTCTCGTCAGTGGCTAATTCGATGACGGGAAACGCGATCTGCTAGACCAGCACTGTTAGCCGAGTGCTTGCACATACCTACAGGGGTCGAATATTGCATCAGCCATGGTGGTGAAGAGCGAGAGCGATTGCGAAGACGTGGCGGCGTAGATCTGCAGCACGGCGAGGATGATATTCGCGGCGAAGGAGCCCGTGACTGCGATCTTGTACTGAAGGCCTTCGCCCTCGCGCTCTTCCTTGGCTTCGCGGACCTGCCCCATGTCAGTGTGCCTCTCGCATGCGCGTCTTCGTCCAGTGGACACGCACATGCTCATCTACCGGCTTCAGCAGCCGCTCAATGTTCTCATTCTGCTGCTCGTAAAACCCCTGTAGCTTCCGCGCCTTCCACGCATCTTTCGGGTTCTTGCCCATCCCGCACGCCACCACGCTGCGCTTCTTGCCCATGTTCGCCTTGGAGGTCTCGATGTCCTCATCGGACTTGAGGCCGTGCCGCAGACTATACGGGTCGTTGGCGTCGTTGTAGTTGGGCAGGCTGCTGCCGCGCTCGACATCGCCCCCGTCGGTGCTGTCGCGCGAGTTGAAGACGGGCCGCTGCCTAGTCGGCTCGTCGGCGGCGGGCAGCGCCTCGACGGCGGACGTGTGGCCGGGCTTGCTGGCGGGAAATTGATGGTGTTCGGGGCCTAGGACGGGAAGGTAGGAATGCGATGCGTTGCTCTGGCTGGCGGGCGGCGGGTTCTGGTGGAAGGGGTGCGGGCGGAGGGAGATGGCGTGGTGGAGATCGGGATCCTGTGAGCTGCTCATGATGGCGATGTGCGGTGAGGATGGCGGTGGGGTTGAATGCGCGGTGGGCGATGGGGAGAGAGGTGGGTGGTGAGAAAGAGAGGTGTGGCGGGCTGTCAGACAATCAGTTGATGGCGACGAGCAGGTGCACTGGTTGAACTGCGCCCCAACATCAACTCCACCCTGGCAGGAATGAGGTCATGCGTTCACGCGGCGCCGCCAAGGCTGTGAATACACTGACAACAATGTCGCGCGATACTTGCCCTGCGACAATATGGCCGTGATGGAAGTAATCCATATCATGGCGTCGACGAAGACGGGAGGGTACATGTAATAAACGTGCGCTCCCATTCGGGTGATCGTGAGCTTCATCAAGGCCGAGCCAATCAAACACCATCTGGCTCCGATTGCGGCCTGTCTACGCCACCTGAAATCTCGCGACATCGATACCACGGTGCATAACAGATGGCGTTGCAAGCAGTGGAGGAAAGGTCAGAAGAATGGCGAAAGGACTTGGGATTGGGCAAGTTCAGTTGCACCGAACACTGGAGGTTGGATTGACTCAGCGTTGCACTCCCAGCGTACATCTTCATATCTCTGCCCCGTCAATTCTTGCATGCAGTGTTGCTGCACCTTCGATCACTTCACGCTCATGGATCGGTTGTGGCTTGTGGGATGAAGCGCTATCGACTGTTGGCAAGCTCAACCTCGATTAGATGGAGCAGGTCATGCGTGCGCGCGTCGCCGTTCCCAATCACCCCAGCTGACGTGTGCTCTCGCAAGGAGATCCGGTCGCCACGGCCCCGCGGATTATGGCGAGGAGATGCGTGCCACATGCGCTCATTCAGCGGCAGAGAAGTCTCCGGGCGGTCGAAATGGGGCGGGCACGAGCTCGCTCCAGATCATGCTTTGATAGCGGCTTCAACACGTTGTCTCAATATTGTGGTGAGAGCCGACGATTCCGCGATCCGGTTGCGGTGTGGCGCGTCAACCACCCGAAGGACACCTTTCGCTGTGGACGAGGCGCTCGGTCGGCAATCTGTGGGCCTGCCTCTGCACAAGCGGCCCCCGGATGCCCTGCGGAGATCGAGCAACGGCGCAGGCGACATGGAAGGGGGGTTCCGAACCGACCCAGTCGCACAAGTGCACATGACTGTCGCGGGGATACCAACGCTGTCATCGGATCGGTGTGGAACGAGCTCGAGCGACCTGACCCAGGTTGTCAATGTTGATGGTCGTGGCGTGTAGAGATTACGGCGACGATGTGTCAAGCGGCGAGTGCCTTCTGCACCAACGTTTTGCACTCGTCCGTCATCGGTATCGACAGTGCCAACGACTGCCCCTCGCCGGACATCTTGCCCCACGTCTTCTTCAAGATGTGGACAATCTTCGCCTCGTCGTGCTTGTCCTTGAACTGCTCGAACTGATCGTCCAGGAAGACCAGGCAAGCCACGTCCTCCAGGACCTGCACCTCATCTTCGCCCTGCTTCAGCCCTTCCTTCTCGATCAACGAGATGCAGCGCTTGATATCATCCGTGGCATATCGGCAAGCCTCCAGGATCTCGCCGACCAGCTTCGCCTGCCGCTTCTTCAGGTGCGTGCGCCAGGTGTGATAGCCAATCTTGGTCATGGGGTAGTCGCTGCGAGGCACCTCCCAGCGGCGGAAGTGCTGGCCACAGACGGCGAGCTTCAACACGTCCGATGCCTCCGGCGCGCGTTTGGACAGGTAGTGTTCCATCTGCTCGGCGTAATGCGTCTCGTAGGGCACCTCCTTCCCGTCGCCGATGGTGTGCTTGTTCGGATCGCCATTGTGCGCGTCGTAGATCAGGTCCCGCGCCTTCGCAAAGTCGGCCATGATGTCCGCAGACGGAGATCAGCAATGCGACGAGCGAGTACAGAGCTTCATTCACCTGGGAGCTGTCGTATGTCCAAAACAAGACCATATCCACGCCTGGGCCCGTGATGTTCGCTCATCGCCATCGCTCCGCTTTTCTTCAATCGCGTGCCTTCCCGTTGGTTGGATTCCCTCTGCGCCAAGCCCTCGCCGTACGCCGACGGCGCAACAACCACACCTCGCCACGCGCTTCTCGCGCTTCTGCACCAACGCCCCTCCTCTGCCTCCTCTCCGGCCCGCCCTGTCACTGCATTGCCGCCGCCTCACGTGAGGAGCCCGCCGTCACTCGGATCAACGCTCGTATCGCGCGGGCGGCGGCGCCGTGGAGGGCAGCGGGCGGAGCGGAAGGCAGCTCGGAAGTGTCTGCTTTTAGGTAATGGGGACGTCAGGAAAGGCTCTGAACGCCCTGTGACTGCACCTGCACTAGCATGCTCTCCTACACTCTCATTATGATTATTACTCCTTCAGATCTGACGGCCTTTCACACACATTCCGTGGTCTTTCGTATGGCGTTGGCTGTTGACGTTTTCGTCCCTGACGGCTCCTTCGCCACCTGCATTCCTTCGGCAAGATGAGCACACCTGCCGCCGGCCATACCGCTGAGCGGATTGCCTCCAATCCCGGCTCACAGAACAGCAATCGCCCGGCGGCACAGACGCCCCTGCCACTCACCAATGCTGGACGGGAGAGCAATCCCAGTTCGTTTGAGAAAGACGACACGATCGTTGACTGGCATGGACCCGACGACCCGGAGAATCCTTACAATTGGCCCCTCCGGCGGAAACGGCTGGTCACGGGCATTGCCCTGCTCTCCACCCTACTGGTCCCGCTGAATGGCACCTCCATCACCGTCGCAGCCGCGGAGATCAACCGGCAATTCGGGATCAGCGACGCCGTGTTCCCGCACAGCTACTGGCCCGTGGCCTCCTGGTCTCTAGGCGGTGCACTCTTCGTCTTGGTCTTCCTCCCCTTGATGGAAGACACCGGCATCTGGATCGGCTTCATGGTCTCCTACGTGATCTTCTTCATGATGATCATTCCTCAGGCCCTAGCCACGAACTTTGCCACTCTCATAGTCACTCGCTTCATATCTGGTGGATGCGTAACCTTGTTGGCCAACACGATAGCATCGGTCATCCCGGACATTTGGGCGGACGACCGAGCACGCAGTATACCCGTGGGTCTATACATCCTGATGTATGAAGCCGGCAATACTCTTGGTCCGCCCATGTTCGCTGGTGTCATGCAGCACATTGGTAATTGGAGATGGTACGGCCTCTTGTCTACGCGAGATAGTGGCATGCTGACGATCAGAGTAGGATCTTCTACATTCAACTCATTCTCTACGGCGCCCTCGCACCGCTCTTCCTGATGTTCCTGAAGGAGACCCGGGGTAATGTTATATTGCGACGGCGAGCCAAGCATATCCGCAACACAACTGGTAAAGCCGTCTACACTGCTGCCGAATTGAATCAGCCACCACTCTACGCCCGCCTGCTCAAGTCGACTACCCGCCCAATGTACCTCCTATTCACGGAACCAGTGCTGCTTGCCAGCACGCTATGGTCGGCCTTCAGCTTTGGCACCGTCTTCCTCTTCACCCAGTCGAGTGCACAAGTCTTCAAGAGTTTGTACGGGTGGGAAGATTACAGTGTCGGCTACGTCCAAGCCGCTGTTGTCATTGGCGAGGTCATCGGCTGGTTCCCGACACTCTACAGCTCGTATCTATACCAGCAGTCGGCTTCTCGGAACTCTGAAGCGCCCGGCACGCCCATCCCGGAGGCCCGGCTCTATCTCTCGGTGTTCGGCTCCTTTGTCGGTATATCGGGTGGGATGTTTGTCTACGCCTGGACGGCCTACCCTCGACTGCCCTGGATCGCGCCAACGATAGGACTGGGCATGGTCGGCTTTGGGATACAGGTCGTCGTGACGGCCGTTGCGGACTACATCGTCGACATCTACGCCGCGTCTGGTTACGCTGGCTCGGCTGTCAGCGCCGTAGCGGCCGGAGAGAATGTCGTGGCAGCTTTCCTGCCTCTCGCTGCGCAGAGCATGTACACCAACCTCGGCTTCCAATGGGCAAGTACTCTGCTGGCGTTGCTTGCTCTGCTGCTGAGCTTTGCACCTGTAATGTTTATCATCTGGGGCAGGCAATTCAGAGCGCGGAGCCCATTCATGCAAGCGGGCGGCCGACCGAAGGAGGAAAAGCAGAACGAACCATGAACGATTGATGTTGTGCCAGCGAGCGACAAGCTGAATCACTGGATGACCAAAAGCATGCATAGACAGGCGTTGAAATGGTGGCAAATCTGGGAGCTACTGTGTACAGTGTATATAATAGTGAACGACATACTCCGCCGTCACAGTCTTGAGTTCCCGCACACCGCGCCACCATCTAGCACAATGTTGCCTCCGTTGACGTGGCTGCCGGCCCTACTGCACAGGTAGACCACCGTTCCTGCAATGTCTTCTGCCACGCCCAGTCTCTTGTTGGGGTTCGCGTCTGCCAGCGCCTTCGTCCCGCCCGTGAGCTCCATCAGGCCGCTCGCCATTTTCGTTGGGAAGAAGCCGGGCGCAATGGCGGTGGTGAGGATGTGCTGAGGCCCGAGCTCGACTGCGAGATTGCGGGCGAGGTGAAGTGCGGCGGCCTTCGAGGCAGAATAGCCAAAGGTCGCGTTGGCGCCCAAGGAGCCAATACCGATGCCGGCAATCGACGCGGTGATGATGATGCGAGACGGGTCGTCTTGCGTGCCTGCCTTGCGCAGCAGGGGGGCGAATCTGCGGTGCATTGTCAGGACAACGTACTCAATCCACCAAGTGAGGGAGTGGTATACTTTTGACAGCACACAAAGACGCTCTTCACATTCAGATCCATGACCTTGGCGAACGCATTCTCCGGGTGCTCGTCGAATGCTGCTCCCCACGTCGCTCCGGCGTTCGCGAACAGGATGTCGACCTTGTCCGTGTGCTGCTCGACTTCTTTCGCCAACCGCTCAATCTCAGACACCTTCGCCAGGTCGGCGGGGATGGAGATGGCCTTGCCCCGGCAGCCCAGAGCATTGAGAGCCTCACATGCCTCCTCACAAGCCTTCGCCTTGCGGGACGTGATGAACACCTTGGAGCAGCCGGCTTGTAGAAGACCGGAGGCTGCGTGGAGACCCAGACCTCTCGACCCGCCCGTCACCACGGCGACCTTGCCATTGAGCGAGAAGAGGGTGTTGAAGTCCTTGAGCTGGACATCCGCTTGTGCCGACATACTGACGTGGTATGCTACTGTCTGATCGAATAGATGGGCTGTTGACGAGTCTTACTGTAGAACTAACCCGTCCGCTCGACCCGCTTCAATGGAGTTGGAGCTCGGCGGCGAGAAGATGCCTCGGTTGTTGACAAAGTCTATCGAATACGAAGTTCAAAGCCGGGACTGCTTAATTATTCTACATTCTCCAGCTCATCCAGGAGACATCGGGGCGCACTCACAAACGCCCACAAAGAATGCTGCACCGAGTATTTGAGCCGCGAGGTTCCACCTCTGGCGTTGACTTAGGGCCCTCTCGCAATGGTGTGCGCATAGCTAGATCGTAAGAACAGCATCCGCTTGGTCTGGATGTGATTCTCCAGTCTCCCTGTTCACGTTCACATGTAGCGGCTTGCCGCTGGCCACAGGTGGTCGGGTGACACCCATCACAGACTCGTGCCTCATTGCGCTCGAGAGTCATTATAGACGCTGCAGCAATGGGTACCGGCTGTCGTTGTCCCGGTGCTTACATAGTCATATCTACGACTGACTTGCCACCCGCCGCTTTATGGTATTCGTGAACGAGCTCGTTGAGCTGCTCTAGCGCAAACTTCTTCGACACTGCTCGGATGTTGTGCTTGGCAGCGAATTGAAGCATCTCCTTCAGCGTCGCGTTACTGCCGACGAGGCTTCCAGTCACCGTGATGTCTCTGAACACCAGATCTCGGGCGGAGACGTGGAAGCCTGCCTCGGGGAAGGAGACGACGACGCAGAGTCCATGGGATTTGAGCAGCTTCATGCCGTAGTCGAATCCCGACTGACCTTCCGGTAGGACAATCACTGCATCGACGCCCATGTTGGCCTTGTCAGATTCCCCATCCTCGCCACCAAGACGGCTAACAACCGTGTCTGCTTCCTGGGATCGGGCATCGATAATCTCTGCGTCAAGCCCAAGCGACACCGCCAATCGTAACGGTCCGTCGGCGGCATCGACACCGATCGTCCGCAGACCCATGGCTGCCGCAAACTGGAGACCCAGATGGCCAAGCCCTCCGCCCGCGCCGATGATTGCGACTCTCTGGCCTCGAGACAGCTTGCAACGCTTCAGCGCAGCGAAGATGGTGATGCCAGCACACCTGCCACGTTTAGCGTCAATAATACGACCGCGCAGGTCTTACGATGGTGCACTCACATCAACGGCGCCGCTTCTACGGCGGAGATCTCGCTGGGCAGCACGGCCACCTGCCGAGCGTCTACCACCGCATACTCCGAGAAGCCTCCGTTCCTGCTGATCCCATTGTTGCTGGCTTTTGAACAATAGACCGAGTACCCTACGTGGTCGCTTTCATCCCTCGTCGTATTCATGCACTCGTGGCATGACGAGCACACATGATACGCTCTGCCGGGCACGCCAACTCTCTGACCCACGCTGTACTGCTGAGCAAGAGACGATGACAGAGCCACGATCGTGCCTGCGAACTCATGGGATCCAATGTGTGGGAACTGGCATGGCTGTCAGAGTCCGACGCCTTGGAGCGGATACCTTCGCATACAGCAGGTGGATTGGGTCTCATCTGTCCGGAAGCAAGAACAGCATCCGTGTGGCAGTAAGAAGCCGCATCGACTTTGATCAGTAGGTCGTGATCAGAAGCGATCACCGGAATAGGCAATTGCTTCAGAGTGTACGGCTGGTCGAAAGCCTCGAGGACCTGAGCTTTCATGTGCTGGGGCAGGCCATTTGTCGCCATTGTATCGATTTCGACTAGTCAAGCCTGGTGTAGACTGGACGACGTGTAAGAACCGAATCCCAGACTCGAGCTCCCGTCTACACGTAGTGCTTCTCCGCATTCGCTCCACGACTCTAACCGGAGTAGCTCATAGGATTAGCGGCACTTCACGTTACTGGAGCACAGATGTGCCGTAACAGACTGAAAGCAAGGGTGACTCGCTGCCTGGGAGCTCTCGACGAGCAACTAGTCATGCGTGCACATGCATCTGTCGGGACCTGACGAACCGAGCGTGAAGTCCTTCGCGGCTGGAGCTGGGGTCTCATCTGCCGGGTCAGAGATCGGCCTAGAGCTTCAACAAGGATGCGCCTTGACCACTACGTGTGTTGGGCTGTTTCCGCTACATCCCTCGCATCCTAGGCCGACTCGTCCCCGGACGCTTGATAGTAGTGGAGAGTAGGGCGTCATGGTCGCTATTGACTTCAGCGTGCGCATCTCCCGAGTTCATGGAGGTTGCCCAGATGTACTGATCGGAGACGTAGGTCGTGATCGTAGGTGCAGGTCCGTCCGGCCTGCTCCTGGCTCTCCTGCTTGCGAAGCAGGGTATCAAGGTCACGGTGCTAGAGAAGGCGGCTGCGTACGATCAGCAGCCGCGAGCAAGCTTCTACAGTCTCCCTGCGATCCATGAGCTGAAGCGGGCTGGTGTGTATGATGAAGTCTCGGCGCGCGCTTTTCATGCCAATGGAGTATCGTGGCGATACATCGACGGCACACGGATCGCCAGTATACGCTCTGATGATGCTCCGCCGGAAGCGAAGATGGTATCGCTCCCGTTGGATGAACTGATACCCCTGATCGCGAAGCACTTGGAAATGCAGCCTAGCGGTGCTATACTGCTCGGCCATGAAGTCACCGCGATCGGCCAGGATGACCGGCAAGCCTGGGTTGACGTGAAGGGCCCCGAAGGTGAGGGAAGAATGAGAGCGACGTATATCGTTGGTTGTGATGGGGGCTCCAGCAAGATCCGCCGCGATCTCTTCGGCAAAAGCTTTCGTGAGTCCAGGGTTGGCGGGTCAAGTGTGCTGTATCGCTAGCTGACTGCTCGCATTCGCATAGCTGGTCGCACCTGGGACAAGCAGATTGTCGCGACCAATGTCTACTACCCGGGCCTGAAGGATTATGGTTGGGACACCAGCTCGAATTTCATGATTGATCGACTGCATTTCCCTATGGTCGCACAGATCAGCAATGACGGTATGCTTCGAGTAACGTATGGCGAGGAGGGCAATCTGTCCTTTGACGAGATGAAGGCGAGACAGCCTGAGAAGTACAAAGCGTTCCTGCCTGGGAAGCCCGAGCCTTCTCAATACACGCTGGTCAACTTCAGCCCTTACAAGATCCACCAGCGATTGGCAGAGAAAATGCGAGTCGGACGGTTCCTGCTGGCTGCGGACGCCGCGCACTTGTGCAATCCCTTGTAGGTCCGCCGGAGATCACTTGTCGTCCGCTTGCGTGGCTGACGGCGTGCAGTGGCGGGATGGGGCTGACCTCCGGCTTCGCCGATGTTGGAGGCCTGTACGACTGCTTGTATGGCATCTACGCCGGCAAAGCCGACGCGAGCATCCTGGACAAGTACGACGAGATCCGGCGGGACAAGTACAACACCATCGTCGATCCGGTGTCGAGCGCCAACCTCCGCCGGCTGTGGGACCCCGAGGCGATCGAGGATGACGACTTCATCAGGATGATTCGGCGGGCGGAGCACGACAAGGAGCTCGCCACCTCCATGGCCGCTGGGATGGGCGCGGTCATGCACGACTTCACCCAGTATTATGCCGATGCGGTGCCGAGGAGCACTTCTTGATGGCAAGCCGGGTGTGCTTCCGATGCTCTGTCGCCATGTCAGCCGGTAGTACGTACAGCAGCTAAGATGCGTCGCGATGAATGGTCGTCGTCGGTGCCACTCGATTGCCGTCGTATGCACGTGGAGATCAATGGAGGCTGAGGTGCAGTTGATGAGACGTGATCGACAGAAGTGACACCGGATAATCGACACGCGAGACACGCGAGATGGACGCGTCGCGGACCGTCCCGAGCTCGCCAAGCCACGCTCCATCCTCCCGTGCCTCCTCCATCCTCCATCCTTCGCTCTGCTGGTGGCCGGGGCCGGGTCGGTTGGATGTAGGACGATGGAGCCCGCTGCATGTCCGTGGATGCGAGTGTCGTGGGGCAGGCTAAATGCCCCATATCGCCGCTGCCTAGCCCGCTCACCGTGCCACTTTGGATGCATCACTGACCGTCCAGGTCCCATCCACCGACCATGGACGCTGCCATCGGGTATCCTCCGAACGCTCTGCCCCCGCCGTTGCTCTACGCCCTCGTCCCCTTCGCCACCGTCGCTGTGCTGCTAGCGCTCGTGAGGGCGTGTACGACGTGGCGGTATCGTGCCAGCCTCAAGCAATTCGCCAACGTGCCCAACAGTGGCAAGCCGCAGGTGGTCGAGTCGCCGCAGATCCCATACACCCTGCCCTGGTTGGGCAACACCATTTCCTTCCTGTCTCCAGTCCCGGGGAAGTTCTTCGACGCCCTGTTCCGATGGCACCCCCGGAGCACCGGCATCTGCACCCTGCTGATAGGCGGGCGCAAGACCCATATCCTGTTCAGTCCACCAGCGGTCCACGCTCTGTTCAAAGCGAAGTCGCCGTCGCGGGACGTGTTCGAGAGGGAGCTGTTCCGGAAAGTGTTCCAATTGCCCGACGACCAGATCCACAACGCAGAGAAGGGAAAGCACATGGAGCACGAGATGAACAGCAAATATCTCACCAACTTTGAACGGGTCAACGAGCTCACGGCGCAGTTCTGCAAGGTGCTGGGCGAGGTACTCGTTCAGGACGCGGCGGACGTCGCGTGCCTGGACCGAGTCGGTCTCTACCAGTGGCTACGCGACCGGATGTTCACCGCATCGACTACAGCGCTGATGGGAGAGAAGCTGCTCGAGCGGTATCCTGGGTATTGCGAAGACTTCTTTGGCTTTGACGGCGACTTCCTGAGCTTCTTCTTCCAACTGCCGAGACTCCTAATGGGTGAGGCCTTCAATCGTCGACAGAGACTGCTTGACAAGCTTGAGGCATGGAGCCTGGAAATGCATGAGCTTAGCGGTAAGTGGAAACACGTCTCTTGGTACATGCAGTCACGTTATCTCGCGACTGTTGGACCGCTTGGCCAGGCATTGACGGCAGTACACAGCCGCTCACTGGGATGGATCGCCATTCGCTGACAGAACCGCCTTGCAGGCGGCACGCCCACTGATCCAGAAGGCCCTGCCTGGGAGCCCATCTTTGGCAGCCGGCTGAATCGTGCGAGACAAATGGATTACAAGACGCGCTCCCTCAACACTCGCACAGGCGCTGCGCTGGATTTGGGCATCACATTCGGTCTTTCATCGAATGTAATCCCCGCCACTGGCTGGATGCTCATGCATCTCTTGGATCCCAAGTCGGCCTCAATGCTTGCTCGTGTCATGGAAGAGCTCCATGCCGCGCAGAAGCCGGACGGCTCCATCGATGTCCACACCCTCGTCTCGCAGCCGCAGCTCCAATCACTTTGGACGGAGACTCTCCGCCTCTACACCGACGTTCTCGTTACGCGGAATCTCTCGGAAGACATCCTGTTGCCCTTGGACGAAGATGATCAGCGCCATGTGAAGCTCCGCCGGGGCGACAACGTGTTTGCGCCCTCTTGGCTCGGCCATCATGATCCCACAGCCTGGACGATCGCAGGGAAAGCGCCGCACGATGTCTTCGACGCAGAACGATTCCTCACAGTTGACTCCAAGACAGGCAAGACGACCTTTAGCATGAGTGGTACGGCCACGAAGCTTTTCCCGTTCGGAGGCGGGCGCACGATTTGTCCGGGAAGAGTATTTGCGAAGCAGGAAGCCCTTGGTGCACTGGCCATAGTACTATTGACCTTCGAGTTCGAGGTCAAAGGCTTCGTCGATGCCAAGAAGAAGCCAACCAGTGAATTTCCTGGGTATGCTCGTGCATTCGCAGGAAGTGGTGCTGTAGTGCCTGGTGGCGATATCATGGTGAAAATGAAGCGGAGGCAGTCATGAAATGCTGCAGGCATATCAGTCAGCCATCATTAGCAGGCAAAGAGTGCCTAAAACAAGACCCGAGATTGAGCTGAATCATGCATACCAAGGCATGTGCAAGGCTGGCTTCTGTCACGATTGGTACGCCGAAGTGACGCTAGCGTGTGTGTGTTGAATCAACCTCGAATAACCTCCGTTGTCACTGCTTCTTCGGTACAAGCACGGAGCGGGACCCTATCCCTGCCTTACGTGGAACCAGTCCCCAGGCCAGCGGAACCCTGCCACCATGCTTGTGCCTTGCACCCGCTCACATCGAAAGCTCTCTCGGTGCCCGTCGTCCACTCGTCAATGCCCGTCCTCGCCTGTCTCGCCATGGTACGCCTGCTCGCCGACTCCACCGCAAGTCCCGGCCGGAAGCTCAAGTGGGTAAGCGCCATCGCCGGCCACCACATCCGGCCCCGGATGCGGATATCTCAGCTCTGCAGTCGTGTGCGGCGTCAGACACCCATTCCCATTGTCCGCGACGAGCATTGCCGGGCGTGCGGCTTATGGTATCCAGGCGGTCGAGGATGGGAATCTCGACTTCCCGTGATTGCTTGATGGGCCTAGTGGTGCGGTGATTTCGACACTGGCGCAATTCATGTTCAGCTCCTGCTCGCGATTGTACCAAATCCAGGAGAATACTTGGATGCCAGTCGGTAGGTCGGAGGGCACGGCGAAGGGGAAGTCTTGACCATCGGGACCATTGCCGGCATCGCGGTGAGGGCAGTCGCCTTCGTAGCTCGTCGCGACTTGGAAGGTTTTGCCTAACAAACATCGATCAGTGTCTTGCCAGGCAAGTCGAGCGCCACAGCGTCGTTCTGCAGATTCAGAGTAGCTTTGAGCTGCTGTCGATCCAGCTTCGCGAGCTCCATTTGAATGGAACTTGTGACGCCATCGGCCAGGCATGTAACGAGGGCCGTGGTGATCTCCAGTGTGCTGAACGACATACCTTTGTCGACACTGGACCCCACCTGACAACTCCCGCCGTAATGATTGCCGATGCCCTTTACAGACCACGCCTGGATACTTCCCGCTTGCCACGTCGCGGTCGGCGCGCCTTCAGGGGTACCCAGCAGGTCAATGTAGCCGCGGCAAGGGTAAGTCCAGCGAGCGTTGGGCCCTCAGCAGTCGTATGCTGGGCGACTCATCAGTAGCTGGCCACGACAGCGTTGAGTATGTACCTACGGTATTGGAGGTGAGGATCAGGGCTGCAGTCTCCGAGGTGCGGATTGTTGCTGGCGTTGAACGGGGCGGGATAGTGGAGTTGCATGTGTGCGAGTGCTGTGGCCGGGAGGGTGGCGAGGACGGCGAAGGCGCGCATGATGTCGCTGCGTTGGGGGCGATGATGCGTGGACGATATGTGCTGTCACCACGCCTCTACCAGAGAAGTGCGAGCCGGAGACTGAGCTTGAGCGCGCGCGCGTTGTGCTAGGACAGCCGGCCGACAGACCAAGAAGACGAGGAAGATCAGCGAGACAGGTTCAATCACCGTGAACTCGAGGCGGTCACGCGGGCAGTCTGTGTTCACCAGGCATCACCTCCCAGGCCGTTGTATTCACCCAGGGGCCCTCCGAGGGGGTGGAAGTCATCGCCTTCCCCGGGTGTCACGAAGGCCGGCGCTGTTTCAGTGAAGCCGTGCCTGGGAGGAGGTGTTTCGGGGCAGCCATGGTTGTTGCACAGGAACGATTGGCTGAGTGGTCCGACGATGCCGAAACTTACGCTGGGCTGGGAGATCAACCTTGCCCGGTAAGTGGCTTTGATAACGATGACCAGGGGCTGGCAGTGGGTGTGCACGTAAAGCACGTCGGAGGAAAGGTGGATGGAAGGGATGGCGTCTTGCGCGTGGCGTTCGTCCTCCACCTCCACCCCGCCATGAGTTGACCTCCGAAGATAGAGCCGAGCCTGGATACCTTGCCATCCATGTACCCTCCAACACGAACGGGGATGATGCTGTGACTGACTGGCATCGCGCCTGGAGCGCCGTACTGTACATACCTCCGATCTCACAGCATGTCCCACCACGCCGCCCCCTTCAGCGTCCGCACCGCCCTCCGCGCCGTCTTCGCCGAGGCCCTGCCCGCTCGCCCGACCCTCTCTCAGCGGCGCGCCTTCCACGAGTACTTCGTCACGCACCTGCCCTCGTCGTCACTCGCACCGGACAGGCAGCATGCGAACCACCACCGCCTGCCCCGCAACGAGTCCTCGCCGCATTCGGGCCCTTCGTCCCGGGCAGCGCAGCTTCAGCAACACCCTGCCCACAGCAGAGACACGACGGTAGTCCGCATCCCCATCAAGAGTGCCAAACACCACTTCGGTGCCGGCGTCAGTCGAGGGAGCCGGCCCTACAACGAAGACACGTATCAGGCAGGAACGATCGAGATGCCCGCCTTTGCCAAGCGCCAGCCCGTGAGCCTGACCAGGAAGCTACCAGGGCAGGAAGGCAACGAGCGGGGTGGGCAGGTGGCGAAGGGTGAGAGCGGCGACCCGCAGGTCTTTTACTTCGGCGTGTTCGACGGGCATGGCGGGGCGGAGTGCTCGGAGTTCTTGCGAGACCGACTGCATGGCTACGTCGAGGAGGCTGCGTTGCTTTTCGGCATGGAGAGCAGTATGCACGTCGACAGCAGTGCCAACGCATCGTCGCTCGACTCGGAAGGCGGCGTCATGGGCATGCAGGACGGCGCCGACTTGCAGAAGAGTCTCGTTTCGACCTGGCGAGAGACTGTTGGCGGCTATTTCAAGCGATTCAAACCGGAATACTTCCCGGCGGTAGCGAACCACAACTCGGCCGCACCACCGACACTCAACAATAGCTCCATCGAGACGGTACTGTCCTACGCCTTTCTGAAAGCGGACTTGGACTTCACTACAGCGCAAGCGAGCAAGCACACCGATGCGGCACGGGACCAGTCTTCCACGGAGGACCCAGTGTTAGCAGACCGACCACTCAACGACGACGACGTGCTCTTCCATCCGGACCGCCCGGCATCCCAGAACCTGCGAAGTCGGTCACGCAAAGGCTCCTCGCCCGACCTTGCAGCTCCCATTGGCGGTACCAATCGCTTCAAGGGCGGCTCCACAGCTTCCGTCGCCCTGATTTCCACTCCAACACCCGTGCCATTCTGGCATCCTGCGTCACCATCAACACTCATTGCAGCACATGTGGGTGATACACGGATCCTTCTTTCTCGCACAAGCGACGGCAAAGCAATCCCGCTCACAACGAACCACCATCCCGATGCGCCTGTCGAGGCCAATCGCTTGCGCCGCTATGCCGCAACGTTCGTCACCGATAGCTTCGGTGAGGAGCGCATGGGAGGGCTGGCTAACACACGCGCCTTTGGCGACATCGAAAGCAAACGAATTGGCGTGAGCGCAGAACCGCAAATCACACGACTGGATCTGCAAGCCGCAGAATACAGCTTCGTCGTCATGATCAGTGATGGGGTGAGCGGGCACTTGTCCGATCAAGAGATTGTAGACGTGGTCAAGGAGGCGAGGACGCCCGCGCAGGGTGCGAGCGATCTGGTTGGGTTCGCAGTCGAGGTCGCGGAGGCTGCTGACAATGCCACGGCATTGGTGGTTCGCTTGGGCGGTTGGGAGAGGCGTAATGAAGGAGGCCGTGGATCCATGGGCACCAAGGAGCAGAGGGAGTATCGGACACAGGAGGCGATGGATCCCCGAGCGAGGCGACAGTAGTGACATCCGAGGTGCGCAGACAGTAATAATATGCTTGCAGATCTGCGTTGGAGCCGTCATGCCGTGTCGCCGCGAGTCGTTTCAAGGACCCGTTGATCTCTCGCTAGCACAACACCCGCGATACCACAAGCGTATATCATGCGACGAGCTTGAATTGCCTCAAGTAATTTCAGTCCGCCATCTTGGCGTCTACTTGATTTCGCAGCGCTAAAGTACCTTAGTGACGGCGACTTTTTTGCCATGTCGATCGCGTGCACAGGGCAACCTAGGTCTCCCGCGCAAAGTTTGATGTTGTCTAGTCGGCGCAACATTGAAGTAGATCAAGGCAAGGGGGCTTCGCCTTCGCCCTCGAAAGGAGAATGTGCTATGGAATTTCTCTCGCCTTGATGCCCCTAGTCGAAGACAACTCCATGGTCGTGGTGTAGCGCCACGGGTTGGAGAGACCTTGTGCGCAGCTGAATTACCTGCTGCTCGTATTTGCCAATCGCTTGGTTGCTAATTACGTCACCTTGCTTCCACTGCTCTCGATTCCAAGGTTGTCACGGTGCGAGCGAGAGCTTCTTGCGATTACATCTAGACCCCTGTACATGCAGACCCGATCGCACGCGCGATAATGCCCGGTATAGCGAAGAGGCTGAGACTGTAGGTCTTCACATCAGCTCCAGATTCCTGCTCCCACTTACCTGCTTGCGACCAGATGTGCAACGGCCGATGGCCTCCTTTTGCATCCCGGAGACTCTCGCGAGAATAGCGGCACGCAGATCACCTATGGCAGCCGTGTCATCAGCTCGGCAGCACCGAACAACGGTAGCACGTCGTATGCGCCGTCGATCGAGGTTCATGGGATCGTGGGTACACTACACCGTCCCTTCTCGATGTCAGAAGCCCTGACACCGCCCAGGACTGCTGGACCTCGTCGCGAGCTCGTACTTGATCGCCATCACAGGTCGTGAGCAGGTGGCGCAAGTATATGGACGTCCAATTTACGCTGTCCGCGACGTCTCTCTCATCCCTCTGTCATCCCATGGGGAAGCTCAACGTGCTATCACTGCGACGCAGAAAGCGCTGAAGCAGACTCCAACACCAGGCGACGAAAGCGAGGCGAGCGACGTCGACGAGGATGCCGACCCGCATTCGATTGACAGCAAACCTGCGCCAGAAGTCGCCGCTCTCGAACCGCCGAAGCAGGGCGATGGCCAGACTGGCACGTCAACCAGCAGCGACGCAGCTGAGGCGAAGGGTGTCTATGGGGCTTTCGCGCAGCGTTGGTTTAGCAAGGGTGGACGCAAGGTCGATGCCACCAAGCGGGAGGCGAAGGCTGGCGGGGGCCCATCTGTGCTGGCGGAGCAGAAGCAGGGCGCAGAGGACGCCCCTGAGACCAAAAGCAACGTGAAGAACGGTGCTCAGAGCGGAGACCAGGCAGGCGAGGGCGACAGCGATGCGACTAAACCCTCCGCAACGAGGACCCAGACCTCGAAGAAGCAAGACGCGCTCGAATCGCTCACCCCTAGGCTTCTGCGCAGTACTAAGATGTTCTTCAGCGCCAGTGGCTTTTTCTTCTCTTATGACCATGACCTCTCGCGCAGACTCACGCAAGAAGACGAAGCTCCTGCAACGACACCGTTATGGAAACGGTTTGACGACGTTTTCTTCTGGAATCGTAATCTCGCTATCCGCTTCATCGACGCCGGTCAGGACGGCTTGCTGCTACCGCTGATCGAGGGGTTTGTCGGACAGCGAGCCTTTAGCATTGCGAGAACCGAAGGCACGGAGCAGCATACTGTCGTAGAGACCGCCGAGAAACCCGAAGAGATCGTTGCAGCACCAGGGCATTCTCAGGCTTCCGACACGAGTGCAAAGGACGACTTGCTTCTCACGCTCATCTCCCGCCGCTCCGTCAAACGAGCTGGTCTGCGCTACCTCCGCCGCGGCATCGACGACGACGGGAACGTGGCGAACAGTGTCGAGACTGAGCAGATACTGTCTGCCCAGTCGTGGGAGTCATCGACCAAAACATACTCTTTGATACAGGTTCGAGGATCGATACCGCTGTTCTTCTCGCAGAGCCCGTACAGCTTTAAGCCGTTGCCAACAATGTTTGGCTCTGAGACCACGAACCAGACAGCACTCCAGAGACACTTCACAGCCCTAAGGGAACGTTACGGCGATGTGCAGGTTGCTTCGCTTGTCGATAAACATGCAACGGAGGAGCCCGTCGGGGAGGCCTACAAAGATCATGTCAGAAAGCTCAACGACGGTGGCGGTGTAGCGGGCAGCCTCATAGGCTTTGAGTGGTTCGACTTCCACAGTGCGTGCAAGGGCATGAAATTCGAGAACGTGTCAATTTTGCTCGAGACGCTGCAGAGTGCATTGGGATCGTTCGGGTGGACCGTGAAGCAGAACGATCGTGAGCTCCGGGACCAGACCGGTGTGGTGAGGACGAATTGTATGGACTGCCTCGATCGGACGAACATCGTCCAGTCAGCGATCGGAGGGTGGGCGTTGGAACAGCAGCTTGCTGAGCTGGGGCTGAAGATCGATCTGCAAACCGACCAGAACACGCAGTGGTTCAACACACTGTGGGCAGACAACGGCGACAACATCTCCAAGCAGTATGCTGGCACGCCGGCGCTCAAGGGAGACTTCACGCGTACAAGGAAACGCAAATGGATTGGCGCACTCGCCGACTTCTCGCTCTCGGTCAATCGCTACTACAACAATATTTTCGGCGACTTCTTCCTGCAGCTCAATATCGACTTCTTCCTCGGCAACGTCGGACCGGACGCTTTCGAGGAATTCGAGGCGGATATGATGAGCCAAGACCATGCGCTCGATGTGCGCAAGGCGCGGCAGAACGCCATCGATACGTGCGTGAAGATGGTTCTGGAGGATCCAGAAGAGAATCTGGTATCGGGTTGCACCATTGCCTCTCCCAAAGAAGCCAATACGCTTCGCAGTCTGCCTTTCGAGGAGTGCGTGCTTTTGCTCACCGATGCTGGACTGTACTTCTGCCGATTCGATTGGGACAATGAAAAGGTCGGGTCCTTCGAGCGTATCAACTTGCTCGACATCACAGAGCTATGGCGCGGAGCGTACATAACTAGTACGCTTGGGCCAACGCACACGGACGAAGTGAGGAACACTGGCTTCGCTCTGCGGTATGCCACGAACGGCAAAGCTATGGTCCGCAACAACACACGCTCTACGGACAACAAGAAGGCGGTGGAGGACGAGAACGCCGACAAGGACGAGTTGGAGAAGCAGAAGAGTCCCGAAAAGGATAAGAGCAGATTGCTGGCTTTCAAAGCTCTGCCGCCGGTGGGTACGAGCACCGCGACGCAGCAACATGGCCAAGAAGATCGGGCAGAAATGAGTGAGGAAGCGACGGTGAAGCGGATCTGCAACGAAGTGAGGCGCATGATGGTGGCAGCGGCGCGCAAGGATACGGGAGCCGATGAGCTGGAGCCGGACAAGGTCCCTCAGATTTTGGAACGAGACGTGATCTCTTTGGTGGAGGCCAGAAAGAGCACTGGATATGTGGAAAGTGTTGGGTACTCGCTGAAGAAGCTGGTCTGGTCCTAGAGTAGGTATTCTTTCGTTCAGAACTTATTGCGTGCTCGCGAACAGCCAGATCGCAGCTAGACAGGATACTGGCTGCCGTCGGAAAGGGAAGCACAGCATGGAGATGGTGCTTTCGCCACGCTCACTCCGGCTTCCTCGGCTGTTTGTCAACCAGCGTCGTAGCGTACAAAGCCATTGCGGTCATGTTGACCTCTGCTGGCATTGGCTTGCCCTCCTCGCCCAGCGTTGCCAGCAGCTTGAAGTAGTTGATGTAGAAAGATGGCGTGCTGGTGAAGAAGATCTTGGCCTCCTCGTCAAAAGGATTGCTGAACGTGTGCGGAGAGCGGATCGGCACGACCATGTAATCACCAGCTTTGGCGTCGACGATCTTCTTGTCGACACCGGGGTTGCCCGGTTCAGGGACGTGGAAGCGGACGGTGCCCTGGGTGACGAGGAAGGTTTCGTCGTGCATCTCGTGCCAATGCGGTGGCGGACCCGGCGTCTTTGGCGGCATGATCAGCTCCGCCACGCCAATTCGGTTGTCTGCAGTCTGTCAGCCGTCGAGCGCGGGTGCTGCTGTGGCTTGGAACGAACCCGTGTTGGAGCCGTCTTCCATGATGCGGCATGTGAGCGGTCCAAGGTGTAATACCTCGCCCGCCTTCACCGGGACGAAGGACAGAGGGACCTCAGGGATGGGGATGCCATTGGGCAGCGTCGCAGGCATGATGGCGGTGTGGTCGGAGAGGCCGAGTGAGTGCGAAGCGGAGGCGTCTCTTGCGGTGAATACAGATGAATTGCACTATCGTCGACGCGGAGAGCTCGTCCGGTCAAACGTGCCAGATGCTTCGGAGTGTGGGGCCATCGGAGGCTTGCTGACGTTGCCCGAGACGAGGCCGCCTGTCGGGTGCGCCTGTGGCACACATTGAGGCCCGGTAATCTCTACAATCCATGGATCTCCATGTCGAGCAGCGTTGCGGACGGGGCCAGTGTGCCGCCGTCGAGCATGAAGCATGTCTCTCAACAACGTGTCACTGGCTCAACTGTTGCTCGTCGCGACAGTGTGCTCAGCATGGAGCACTCGACACCGACCGGCCGCCTGACAGCAAGGGGGCGTCCAATGCTGCTGTACGGAGGAGCAGCGGGTGAGTGCTGTCGTGGTATGGTGAACGGGTAGACATGTGTGTGTCCCGGGTCGGTAGCAGACGTCACGGGAGTGCGCGAGCGTCGCGCGTAGTGCCGCGTCGGCGCGTCCCAGACGCGTCCCAGAAATTTGGCACATGCCTTCGATTGCATCGCACGACATCGACAAATCTCTGATCTCACTGGCATCCGGGGACAATGAAGCCATTTAAGACGCCGATCCCGAGTCGCAAGCCATTAGAAGGCAACGCTGCCTTATCGAGTGGCGAGCCGCCGGCCAAGAAGCGGCGGATCTCCGACCACAACGACCACTCCGGAGACGATGAGGCGGGAGTCATTGCCGCCGCTGCAAATGCCTTGAAGTCAAGCTCGGTTCCGCCATTCCGAGCGCCCGCCCCGCGGAAGCCGCTCAATGTTATCCCGAACCCGGCGGCGTCTTCGCAAAGTGGTGGACCAGATGCCGGCGCTGAAGGCTACTTCGCCGTCTTATGGTATGTCCCGTGGTTTCAAGCCGCCACTCACGCCCTACTGATATCTGTAGGCGGAGGTTCACCACGAAGAAGCACAAGACTTGGGACGGCGATGGTGTTTTGTCAGTCACTGGACGCCACGCAACGCTCCAGGACATCGACGGCAAAGTGATGGGCCGTGGCGCCACGAAAGGCCCGCTGCTCATAGGTTCGGAGCTCTCCATCGGAGGAAAGGACATCGAAGTGGAGGCCATGATCAGCAAGGCAGACTTCCTGGCTGGTCGCCCGTTCCTGGGTAACACGAACACGAAGGCGTCCACAGCACCGGCTCCATCACTCCGCGAAATTGACGGGGTCAGTCGTGTGACGAACAAAGCGCAAGCCAGGCAGGAGAAGACTGCAGCCGCTCAGAAAAATCCACCACCCACCGCCGTTCGTGGATCAATTGCAACCACGGCCAGCTTCAAGGCGCCTACGCTGGCGAATCACGTGCAAACCGCGAAGAAGGACAGCGCAGTGCCCATACCGCGTCACGATCCCAATGGTGAGAACGCGCTCGTGATGAAGCGTCCCAAACATGCTCCGCCAGGCAAGCAGGTTGTCGACGTGGTGGTTGACCCTCTCTTGACGGCAAAGTTGCGGGACCACCAACGTGCAGGTGTGGCGTTCCTGTATGAATGTGTGATGGACATGAAGGGTTACGGCGGTGAGGGTGCGATCCTGGCCGATGAGATGGGATTAGGCAAGACCTTGCAGACCATCGCACTGCTATGGACTCTGCTCAAGCAAAACCCGATCTACCAGAGTCCACCCGTCATCAAGAAAGCGCTGATTGTGTGCCCCGTTACGCTCATCAACAACTGGCGTCGAGAGATTCACAAATGGCTGGGCAAGGAGCGAATCGGCGTCTTCGTTGCCGAGGACAAGAAGACACGCCTGACTGACTTCACCAAGGGCCGCAGCTATAGCATCATGATCATTGGCTACGAGAAGCTCCGGACCGTCCAAGCGGAATTACAGGATGGAGGCATCGACATCGTGATTGCAGATGAAGGGCACCGTCTCAAGACCGCGCAGAACAAGTCTGCGCAAGCTATCAAGTCGCTCAACACGACGAGACGCATCGTACTGAGTGGCACGCCCATTCAGAACGACTTGGCGGAATTTTATACCATGGTCGACTTTGTCAATCCAGGCTTGCTGAACAAGTACACCAACTTCAAACGTTCGTACGAAATGCCAATCCTGAAGAGCCAGCAGCCCGGCGCCTCGGCGAAGGAGCTCGAGATTGGGGAAGGGAGAAGCACCGAGCTGGCCGAGTTGACCGGCAAATTCATTCTGCGACGGACAGCGGAGATCCTCTCGAGATACCTGCCCCAGAAGACAGAGTACGTTGTCTTCTGCAGGCCTACAGGAGCGCAAGCATCGGTCTACCGAGCTATCATCAGCTCACCGACGTTCAACGCTGCGCTTAGTTCGCCTGCGATCTCGTTGGAGCTCATCAACGTCTTGAAGAAGGTATGCAACAGTCCGTCGCTGCTGCAGAAGAAGAATGACAAGGGTGAGGGTGCCACCAAACCAGAGTTCCTGGAGGGCGTCCCCCAGTCATTACTGAAGACACCTGGCGGCGGCAAGCTGCAAGTGCTGGACTCGCTGCTGCACAGGATACGCTCGACGACTGAGGAGAAGGTTGTACTTGTCAGCAACTACACCTCCACCATGGACGTGCTGGCTAGCCTGCTCAATGCCCTCGAGTACAAGTATCTTCGCCTCGATGGCGCGACACCGCCAGGCAAGCGCCAAGGGCTGGTCGACCGCTTCAATCGCTTGCCAGCAAAGGATTTGTTCGTGTTCCTGCTGTCCGCTAAAGCTGGCGGCACGGGTCTCAACCTGATCGGTGCCTCCCGTCTGGTGCTCTTCGACCTCGACTGGAATCCAGCAACGGACCTCCAGGCGATGGCACGCGTACACAGAGACGGCCAGAAACGGCCATGCTCTATATATCGCATGGTCACGCAAGGTGCGCTAGACGAGAAGATATTTCAGCGACAAGTGAGTAAGACGGGCCTGGCGGACAGCATCGTGGACGGCAAGAGCGCGACAAGTACCTTCACAAAGGATGAGCTGCGCGATCTTTTCAGTCTCGACGAGAGCAGCGAATGCCAGACTCACAAGCTACTCGGCTGCATGTGCAGCGGCGACGGTCTGCTGAGTCCTGTTGATGATGAGGAGTGTCTACCCGAGCGCAACGATCTGGCTTCCCTCAGCGAAGAGATTGACGAGGCCGACGGGCTCGCAGCCGACGCAGTCGAGGTCGTGCGCATGGACCTTGTTTCGGACGATGAACCTATCGTGTTGCCGAAGAAGCGCAGGTTCAAGACTGGCAATCAGGTGGATTGGAAAGCTCAAGAAGCAGAGATTGAGCGCAAGGCACGCGAGCGTGTCGACACTGCCGGCAGAACCAAGATGTTGAGCCTTATGCAGTACACCCATTTTGACACTGCGCTCGTCAAAAGGCCGGCAGCTAGGACCGCGCCGGTCAATGGCAGGCGTGATAACGACGACGCATCCGACAGTGAGGAGCCAGAGGTGGACGCGCTGGAGAGCGCAATCGAAGACGAGGCGCTGAGAGCAGTCATACGTGAGGATGGTTGCAAGATCGGCTTCGTCTTTGCGAAGACGAGCAGCTGAAGTGGCTCGGCTTGGGACTGAGCAAGGCGTTGTATTCGCTGTGCTCCTGGTCACGACACTTGAACAAGTGTCCGCATGCATCGGAGGATGTTGAGATAGCCATCCCGCTCAACGGTGCAGAACGAGTATCGAACGGGAGTGCGCTACCGCGAGCTCTCACGCAGCCACTTGTACACGACCCGAGCGTCCTTGCCCTTGTACCGCTCGTCTGCCGCCGCTTCTTCGAAAGCTTGCATTGTTGGCCGATCAAGGATAGTGCGAGCCCCAGCCTGCTCCGCCAAGTCCATCCCCATTTGCAGTACCTTCTTGCACAGCTCTATTCGAAAGCCGCCCTCATAGTCTCTGGAAGAGGGAACATTGGCTTGCACGCCCGGCACCGGATTGCTCTTGGATGTCACCCAACACTGCCCGCCGCTGGCGTTGATGACGGTCGTCAGTGTCTTGAGGTCAAGCCCGAGCTTGCCGCCTATGTTCAGTGCTTCGGAAGCAGCTAGACTTGTGATGGCTGAGAGATAGTTGTTGATCACTTTGAAAGCTGTCCCGGCACCTACTCGGCCGCACAGGAATATGCTGTCTGGCTTGAAGAGACGTAGGTGAGCGTGTCAGCGATGAGCTGGATCTGACAGTCATGTTCATCGATTCTTACGTTGCCCATATGCTTGAGTACGCTGTGGACAGCAGGGAATACTGTGTCTGGCTTGTTGCTGCCCACCATGAATGCCAGTGTGCCGGAACTGGCTCCCATGGGTCCACCGCTGACTGGGGCATCACTGAAGTCCAGAGAGGAGCCGTCGGGAAGTGTCCGCGCAGCATCCTCGGTCGATCTGGCGACCTCGAGAATGGTAGCGCTCTGGATCGTTCCACACTCCACGATGAGTTTGTGCACCGGCGCCTCCTTGGCGGCAGCGATCACGCCAGCAAGGATACCCGTCGACTTGTCAAGGTAGACGCTCTCTACGGCGGGCGCATCTGGTAGCATCGTGAACACATAGTCCTGTGCCAGATTAGATAGGTACTTCAGATATCGAGTGGCGAATTTGGAAGCATACCGCAGCTTCGACAGCGCGATAGCCGTCGCTCACGATCTCAACTTTGCCTTGACCTTTTGTCTCTTCTTTGAATCGCGTCAATGCGGCTTCACTGACATCGCAGATCAACAGTGTCTTGTCCTTGTCCATCTTGGCTCGAAGATTCGACGCCCTGAAAGACCAGTGTCAGCTGGTGACGTTTCGCTCGTGGATGGGCATCATGTACATCGGATAACCCATGACGCCCAGGCCTACCCAATCTCAGCGGGAACGACATCAAAGTCAAGACAGCCTGGATCTGATACCGATGAAGGCTATGGCGTTCGCCGGCGAAGTTGAAGCCATTGCACTGGGCAGGTACCACGACGATCCCAGTGGCAGTAAGGCGACGTGTTCCAGGCGGTCGAGGAAGGTGACGATGTGATCCGGTGCTGATTCACTGCTGATGGGACACCATTGTCGTTATGGCGTGTGTATGCATGGGCCGAGGACCGAGTGGTACTCGAGCACCGGTGGGGTAGCTGTCCATCGACCTGGTGTAGATCTGCATGTAGTCGCTGCTTGCAATATCATGCCCGCGATCTCGGCAGTTCGGATGCGATCCATAGTGACCGAGAGACTTGCGTCTGCGAGCATTCATGGTTCACGGGCCATGTCAAAAGCACGTTGCTTCGGGTCCCGAACTCACGCACGTCGTCCAGCGAGACTGATTGTCTCTTCCATCCCTCTAACCAAAACGCTGCTGGAGAAGTGCAGTTCGACATTCTGAGCATCGCGGGGAGCGATGTCGAGCGCAAAGGAGGCATTGACGAACGCGCTCGGCGAGTCTGCTTGGGACGAATCATGGGACATTCTGTCCAGACTCGACCCCGAAATCTTTGAAGCGAGCGTCAAGCTCAAGGCAGTGCCCAGGCAGAAGAAGCATCTCTCCCGGAAGATGCAGTGTCTTGTTCGGTTGTCAGTCGACAGCGCCGCTACCCATCTCTACCTCCCGGGCATTCGACTGCACATCAAGGACGCCGCGGCAGCCGGTGCTACGCTCGCGGAGGTGATGGAAGTGTTGGAGCTAACCAGCACCCTCGGAATCCACGCGTGTAAGATTCGTTCGTACACCGCGAACGGCCTTTGCTGATCCTGGGATGGTTCACCAGGCAACATAGGTGTCCCGCTGCTTGTCCAGGTCATGAAGGAAGAGGGCGTGTACGAATCCCACCCGACAGCCGGCAAGCCATTCGATAGCCAGCGCCTGGCGCTGAAGCAGGACTTCGAGAAGAAGCGTGGCTACTGGCACAGCTTCTGGGATGGTAGAGTAACCCGGTTGAAGTTCGTGGGGCATCTGCTAAATCAGTTGATCGCAGACTTCCTGGCTCTTGATCCGGAGTTCTTTGGTGCATACACGGAGTTCTCGTCAGTCCCATGGACGAAGAAAGTGACTGGTGTTGACGGACATGGAGGGGCGCTGGCGCCACGAGTAGGTTGAGTGTAGCGGTCTGGCCACTCTTCGCGCTAACCCGGCTTTTTAGGACAAGGAGCTCATCTACTGCGCGTTTGACCTCGCCGCGACGCACTTGTACGTGTCTGGAGGGAAGGAACACATGAGGAATGCCCTCCGCTATGGCGCATCGCCCGAGCAGATCCTGGAAGTCCTCGAGTTGGCCACGCCACTGAGTCTCCACACACTCCATGCCACAGCACCTCTCGTGCAGGAGGTCTACGGAGTGGTGTGAGGGACGGCTATCGGTTGAAATCTTTGACGCCAGTCTTCGTAGCATCCATCCGACCCAGTGGCGTACCACTGAGGACTATTGTTACAAGTGTCGATAAGGTGAGTTGCAATCAGTTGCAGCTCAATCGGAGGCTGCCAGGCGATCTGGATGCTGCGTAGCGCAGGTCGCCACTGCTTTGAACAGACAGGTCAACAGTGACAGATTGTAGACGGCACTTTAAGGAGAGAAGATGGTGGCGAGGACGGTCGGTTCCGCGCCCCGTTTCTTCGGATACTCTTAGGCCTGGATGTACAGAGCTATGCATGGCGCGTCATGGGCCTGCTGCCGTATGTGATGGTACCGTCTCTTTCGGGAATCTGGTCCGCTGCCAGTCGAGTGTGCCGCCTTGGAACTCTGCATCGCCCAGTGATCCCTTCATGTCCGGCCGAGGCCGCCCGGGGGCGCCTTCAGAAGCACCCACCGACGTCGCTTCTCACGACTTCTCGGCAGCCTTGGCGAGGTCTTGCAGTGCCTCACGACGCTTGAACTTGGCATCTTGTACGACGCCTGCGCACAGTCAGCTTTCACGCTCACGTGGTAGTGGAGACGCGGTCAACGCACCCGCGTCGGCATCCGAGCTGAAGTTGCCAGTCCACTCAACGAAGGTGCTGCCCTCGGCCTTGCCACTCGTCACGGCGTAGCATCGGATGGTACTGAGCACGCTGGAGTAGGTCAATTCGGGCTGCGACGTGATGACGCTGTAAGTGATGTAGTGGCGGATCGTGCTGTGCTCCTCCTGCTTGACCTCCAGCACGGTGCCGTCGGCGAAGGTCCACTTGACGAGGTCGGTCTCCTCGTTGGCGTCCTTGACGTATTCGCTGCTCTTGATGGCGGACCAGAACTTGCTGAAGTCCTGCAGCTTGATGTAGTGCCAGACGTGGGACAGCGGGGCGTGGATGACCGCGCTCTCAACGACGGACGTCGCCGTCGGGATGGACATGGCGGATCGAACGGGTGGGGCGGTGGATGGCGGTGGGGATGTCTGATCACTTCGCTGCGTGTTGTTTGAGGGCCAGACGCATTAATGTTAGCAGTGCGGCAGAACGGCCGTTGTGCGTCATGCTGATGAAGGCGGTGACAGGCGCGTCGCGACACACCTAACGCACGCACACCTTGTCGTCTCCCTGTCACGTACATGGCCGGTGTGCATATGTCCTCACTGCCATATCCACGGCAGCCTGGCCAACACTCGGGCATCTTCGTACGTGTATACACACCTGTGCGTAACTGGACACGCATTCGACCGGACTCCAGGACTACAGTACAGTGGCCTCTCGCTCAGTGTCTGCTGGTCTCGCCTTGACCTCGCCTGTCCCGTCTCGATGCGACCACCCCGACTCGATCACCAGCCCAGTACAATGCAATGGTGGGGCGCCTGTGCTGCACCCGCGACAAGGACGCAATTGACGTCGCGAGCATGCTCTGGTCGCCTTGTCACCCCAGCCACAACCTCTAATCGAACAAGACGCCCATTCGACCCTTATGACTCCCAGACGTCATGAGCTTCAGCATCTCGTCGAAGTCGTCCAACTTGAACTGGCGCACGCTGGGCTTGATGCCATGCTGATGAGTAAAAGCCACGCACTTCTCGAGCCGCGGCGT
>JAWDJV010009542.1:0-32775 GCA_033119285.1 Teratosphaeriaceae sp. CCFEE 6253
GATTACCTGGACTGCGACTGCTGCGCTCCCGAGACGGGGGATGGGCGGGAGGAAGCCACGCTCGCGGCCACGCAGCCAGCTACGGCTGTCCTGTACCAGCTGTATCTCGAGTCGGGGAGCCTGATCAACGCCAGCGATCTGTGGCAGGCGTTCCAGGCTGTGATGGGGGATGGCAAGGAGGAGGCTGAGACAATGGCGCTGTTCCAGCGGGCTTTGGCCGAGATGAGGTATCTGGGAATGATGAAGGCGACGCGCAAGCGGGCGGATCATGTTGCGAAGACGATGTGGCGGGGGCTGTAGTTTGCGTCTATTTCGTGCTTGGCCGTCAATGACAGGCTGCGCTCTTCTCGATGCTCGAGCCGCCAAAAAGGAGGTACCCGATGAATGCGCCGACGCCGACCGCGCCCATGACCCAGCCGTTGTATGTCATGAACAGAAGCCTGCGCGACATCAGCCTCCGGCTCTGAAGCAGGTTGGTGTAAGCAGGACCCACATGATGAAGAAGGAGTAGAAGACCTGCACAGCATACAACGCCGCCTTGACCACCCTCCCCTTCTTCTCCTCCGCCCGCGCCGAGCTCCCTGCCCAAAGAAGTGAGCCGCGTTCGCCCCGTTCGCCTCCGTCTGCAGGGGCATCCATAAGCCCCACGGCCCGAAACCCATGACAGGCTTCCAATCAGGTAGGTATGGAGGTAAGTACTTACGAGGTCCCCCCTCCACCATCGCCGCCAGCCTTTGCTCGTACCGCCGGGATGCTTCGCGCACGGCCTCGTACCCGGCCGTCAGCGCCACGACGCCCAGCAGAGCGAGCACGAGGGTCGCCGGGCCCGTGACGCGCCAGGCGCGGAAGACGATGCAGAGGTTCGTTGTGTCCCAGGTGAAGAGCATCTGCGGGACAGGTCAGTGGGGTGGTGGAGGTGGGATTGGGGAGGGGGTGGAGGGGGTGGTGATACGTTCATGCTGCACATGGGCGAGTCGCCGTGGCCCATGTCGCCGTGGTCCATACCGGAGTGGTCCATGTGGGAGTGATCCATTGCCTGCGATGTGTTTGGCGGGGAACGGCAGGCAGTCAGTTGCGTACTATATACCCTATGAGATCGAGTCTAACAGAGGTATTGATGAAGGGCGAATGTAGATCTACGTATCTTAGGGTGGGTGAACGAGACGGAGTGGAGAGTGCTGAGTTGTACCCACTGTGCTGGCATGTACTCATGGGACGACACCATCAGGTCTTCTGCAGTCCGAGCGTACCAGATATACAGTACTAGGCGCCCCAGATGACATAGACCGGCACGACTAGTTCAAGAACCAACCTACCCAGCATCCACGTACCCAATCCCCTCGCGCGCATCATCCGTCAGCCGGCCCCACTCCAGCAGCACCCGGAAGAAATAAACCTCCATATCCTCCTTCCTTAGCACCTCCCCCGCCCAAACCCTCCCGCGCTCCGCAATCCGCTCCCCCTCCATCTCCCGCGCCTCCCATCCCCCTACCCCACCTCCCTCCCCACCAGCCTTCACCCCAGCAAAAAACGCCAACGTCCCCCAGACCCCCTGGCCCCGCACATCGAGCGGCACGTAATGCTGCCACGCCGTCACGCGATCGTCCCACCACTCCCGGAACACCCCGGCCTTGAACGGCAGCGAGCGCGACTGCAGGAACGGCAGGAAGCGGCCCGAGAAGCCTGCACCGTCGAGGTCGAGGAGGTAGGCGTAGCGCCAGTGGTCCTGGAACTCGGACGGCGGGACTAAAGGCGCGAACGCGGCGGCCTGGTGCGCGCAGTCGGGTCCGCCGCAGCGGGCGATGGAGTCGACGACGTGGATGTCCGTTGGCAGGATCTCGGCGAGGGAGGAGATGGGGAGGGTGGTGTAGGCGAGCGTGGGGTGGTCGGCAGTTCCTCTGTGCTGGGGCAGGAGTAAAGGCTGCGGCGGTGCCGCGCTGCCGTTGCCGTTGTCATTGGCCAGGTGCACGAAGCGCTGGCGCGTCATGCCGCGCCATTGTCCAGCGCCGGGGGAGACCCCCTCAGAGGTCGCGCCGCGCCAGAAGAGGGTGTGGTTCTTGTCCGCAAAGGCCGGGTCCGGGTGCGCATCGCTGGGGTCGTACTTGGCTTTGTCGATGTAGTTCCACGCCGACGGGTACAGGATGTCGTTGAACCCGGCCACCTTCGACTGGGAGAAGATGGGGTAGAGCTCGTGCGTGGCCTTGAAAGCGGCCGGGGAGAGGTAGACACCGTGCAGGTCCGCCAGGTCCGGCTGGTGGCAGATGTCGGCCGCGAGGGTCCATTTCGCGAGGAAGGCGCCCAAGGAGTGCGGGGCCGTGCAGGCCGTGCATAGCTCGCCGACGTCCCAGGTCCGCTGGGTGCGTGCTGGGGACTTGGGCGGGCAGCCGACACTGCCAAAGTCATAGAACGTGCGCTGCCACGAGCGCTCCGTGAGCGGGGTCTCCGTGATGGGCTCCTCGGGTATAGCCAGCCACTGCTCCGCTCGCGCCTCGCTGAACTCGTTTCTGACCATTCCCCCGGTGTTCGGCGCCTCGCCCACCCGCCGCATCTCCTCCGCCTTCTCCCACGGCACAGCGACGCGACACTCGTCGTTCAAATTGAACGCCAGATCCATGTCCGGCAGGAACTCGGCAACGTGGCCAATCATCTGCACCACGCCGTCCAGCATCCAGCGGTGCGTCGGGACGACGTTGGGACTGATGTCCACCTTCCCGTCGCGGATGCTGATCCCCGCCGCGTCGTTCCACGGGTTCGCGATCAGCTGCCAGGTCCGCCGCCGGATTTCCGCCGGGGCCAGCGCGGAGAAGGGGAGGAGGTCCCGGGCCACGCTGTCGTAGTCGTCGATGACGACGGAGTTGCGCGCGGTGGCGTAGGCGTACCAGTGCTGGAAGCCTGGCGGAGGTCGCCGGTGGTAGCGCGTCTCGTACGCCTGCGCGGCTTCGGCTAGGGTCTTGCTGGCGGAGGTCTGGGCGATGTACGCCTCGTGCTGGCTCTGCGCTTCGTAGATGAGCAGGTCGATGGGGTGGTAGGTGACGGTGGAGTGGTGCGAGGCCCAGAGGCCGGTGCGGACAAAGAAGAGGACCAGGAGAGTAAGGTACAGCCAGGACGGGACCTTGGCGAAGGCGGGTGAGGTCGAATTCGTGGAGGCGTTGTCCATGCCATCGATGTGCAGGTAGGCTGCGAAGCCGAAGATCGCGGCGGAGATGGCCAGGAAGGCTGTCCCGGTCACGGTGGGCGGGAAGGGGTGCGGGTTGTTCCATGCATGAGCTGTTGTCAGGGCGGAAGCAGCGACGAAAGTCGCTATAGTCGACGTGGTCATGACGCCAAGATGGTGTATCTAGTTGTCGTCAGAGGCGGTGCAGTCGCCAGAATCGCTGGCCCCACTTACACAGATGATCGTACAAACGACAGTAAAGCAAATCAACGCATCCAGTCGCAATGTGCTCCAGAAATACAGATGGGGTATCGTCGCAATCCATTTCCGGTCCTGCTCCACAAGGGTATAGTACACGATGCCAGTGCCCAAGATGATGACCGCGGAGAAGAGGAACGCCCAGGCCACGGACATGAAGCGCAGCACCACGCCGCACTCACCCCGGCCTTCCCGCTGATGCGCCAGTTGTCCAATGCAGTAGAAGATCAGGAAGTCCAAGACAGTGCTGACCCGTTGTAATAGTGGTATGACCCATCGGTAAGGCAGTGCCGCGGCGCATATGAACGTCGATCTCGGCCCGCTGGCTAAGACCAGACCATGAATTGCACCGTAAGCTAGTAGTGCAGTAGCCGCGACATATCGGTACCGCGCAGTCGTCCACGAGCTCTCCAGCCAATCGTACACGCTACCACCCGGTTCGTCCTCCGACTCGGCCCGCTTCCGATGTCGCTGAACGGTGCCATAGTCTCCAATCGCGAAGAGCAAAGGTATAACGGGCTCCCAGCTCGAGGTGGCACACTGGATGTTGGCCATTACATGGCGCAGCAGCTCCACCCGCGTGCAGATCGCCAAGACCAGCACCAGGAACAGTATCCGCAATTTTCGCAGGCTGGACGGGTATCGCACATCCTCCGGGTTCGGCGACGGGTCTCTCGAGCTGGCCGGCTGAGCCAGGTCGCCGAGAGGGACCGCATCGTACTGCTGGCCTTTGTGCGATCGCCCCGCGCCTTCTCTTGGCAGCAGCCTGGTGAGGCCCGTGATGCTGGCGGCGCATGAGGCTAGCACGACGATGCTGGTGTGGACCGGCTTGTCGAGGGCGAAGGTGGTGGGGAGGCTCCGGCAGAGGAGGATGGTGCCTGCGGCCAGCCCGGCGATGGCGGGGCTTTTCGTCTTCTCCATGTCATCGTGATGGGTTCTGCATGTGGATCATGCTTTCATAGGAAGCGAGCGGTCGGCCACGATGCTGTCCTGTAATGTCATGTCTGAGGGAATGCAGTTGTATAATCCTGATTGTGGTATCGAGGGGAGGATCCAGGATTCCGCATCCGAAGCACGAGGCGGAAGCGCCACAGCCGTGATCGACAGCGGGCCGCCGCTCGTGGCATTTAGAGTTATGCGGGGTACATGAAAATGTTCAAAGTCCATCTTCTGCGATCTCCCACAGCCCAGAGCTTCCTTGTGGACTCGCCCATGCACGACTTACGACTAATGATACACATATCTCAACACGTGTAATAGGCAGAGGGAGCCACTATCAAGATGCCGAAAAAGGCCATCGACGCCCGCATCCCGGCGCTCATCCGCAATGGCATGCAAGAGAAGAAGCGCAGCTTCTTCGTCGTCGTCGGCGATCGGCAGAAGGACGTGATCGTCAACCTCTACCACATCCTGCTGAACCTCGACATCAAGCTCAACAAGTCCGTGCTGTGGGCCTACAAGAACAAGCTGCTGGGCTTCACGAGCCACCGCAAGAAGCGGGAGCAGAAGCTCAAGAAGGAGGTCAAGCGCGGCATCCGCGACCCGGACACCGACGACCCCTTCGAGCTGTTCGTCAGCACGCAGAGCATCCGGTATGTGTACTACAAGGAGACAGACAAGATCCTGGGGAACACGTTCGGGATGTGCATCCTGCAGGACTTCGAGGCAATCACGCCCAACTTGCTCGCGCGGACCATTGAGACGGTGGAGGGCGGCGGGCTGGTCATCTTGTTGTTGAAGGGGATGCACAGTCTGAAGCAGCTGTACACCATGTCCATGGATATCCACTCGAGGTATCGGACGGAAGCGCATGGGGATGTGGTGGCGCGGTTCAATGAGCGCTTCATCCTGTCGCTGGGCAGCTGCGAGTCGTGTCTGGTCGTCGACGACGAAATGAATGTACTCCCGATATCGGGTGGCAAGAACGTGGTCGAGAGGAAGCTGTCGATCGAGGACGAGACCAAGTCGGCGGCACAGATCGAGCTGGAGGAGATCAAGGAGAGCCTGGCGGAGACGCAGCCCGTCGGCTCGCTTGTCCAATTGGCGAAGACGACAGACCAAGCCAAGGCGCTGCTCACATTCGTGGAAGCCATCTCGGAAAAGACTATGTCTAGTACAGTCACACTGACCGCAGCTCGCGGCCGAGGCAAGTCCGCAGCGCTGGGCGTGGCGATCGCAGCGGCCATCGCGCATGGCTACAGCAACATCTTCATCACCTCGCCATCACCTGAGAATCTGAAGACGCTGTTCGAGTTCATTTTCAAGGGCTTCGATGCGCTCGGCTATCTGGACCATCAAGACTACACGATCATCCAGTCCACCAACCCAGACTTCAACAAGGCGATCGTACGCGTGAACGTGCACCGACAACATCGACAGACCATCCAATACATCCAGCCGCAGGATGCATACACCCTGGGCCAGGCAGAGCTGCTTGTCATCGACGAAGCTGCCGCCATACCCTTACCACTGGTGCGGAAACTGATGGGACCGTACCTGATATTCATGGCCTCGACAATCAACGGCTACGAGGGCACCGGCCGCTCGCTCTCCCTAAAACTCATCCAACAGCTCCGCGAGCAGTCCCGCGGTGGTGGTGCCAAGAAATCAGCCAACGGCGAACAGCCCACCTCCCGCTCCAGCTCCAACCCGAACTCCAACGGCGCCTCCTCCACATCCGCCCGCTCCCTCCGCGAAATCACCCTCTCCCACCCCATCCGCTACGCCCCCAACGACGCCGTTGAGACCTGGCTCAACCGCCTCCTCTGCCTCGACGCCACGCTCCCCCGCCACGCACCCCACGGCGGCCCCGCGGGCGGGACGCCGCACCCCTCGGCCTGCCAGCTCCTGCAGGTCAACCGCGACACCCTCTTCTCCTTCCACCCGGTCTCGGAGAAGTTCCTGCAGCGCATGCTGGCCGTCTCCGTCGCGTCGCACTACAAGAACTCGCCCAACGACCTGCAGCTCATGTCCGATGCGCCCGCGCACCAGCTGTTTGTTCTCGTGGCCCCCATTGCGGAGGATGCAGGGAAGCTGCCCGAGGTGCTGTGCGTGCTGCAGGTCGCGCTCGAGGGGCGCATCAGCCGGGGGAGTGTCGTGAGCGGGCTCGCGCGGGGCCAGAGGGCGGGCGGGGATCTGATTCCCTGGTTGGTGAGCCAGCAGTTCCAGGACGCGGAGTTTGCGGGCTTGAGCGGGGCGCGGGTCGTGCGGATCGCGGTCGATCCGAGCTACGGCGGGATGGGGTATGGCTCGCGGGCTGTGCAGCTGCTGACGGAGTTCTACGAGGGGAAGTTTGTGGACCTGGACGAGGGCGCCGGGGAGCTGGTGGCCGCGCACGAGCAGGAGATGGTGCGGGTGAGTGACGCGGAGCTGGAGGAGAGTACCTTGCTCCGGGACGATGTCAAGGTGCGCGAGATCCGCGCCATGCCGCCGCTGTTTGCGCGGCTGTCGGAGCGGCGGCCCGCCGCGCTCGAGTACCTGGGCGTCTCGTTCGGGCTCACGCAGCCGCTGCACCGCTTCTGGAAGCGCGCGGGGTTCGTCCCGGTCTATCTGCGGCAGACGGCCAATGAGTTGACCGGGGAGCACACGGCGGTCATGTTGAGGACGCTGGAGAGTGGCGGGAGCGATCCGACGTGGCTCGGGGCGTACGCGAAGGACTTCCATAAAAGGTTCCTGAGTCTGCTGAGCTATCAATTTCGTGCGTTTGGCAGCGTGCAGGCGCTTGCGATCGATGAGAGCGCCAACATGGGCATCAAGATGCTGGAGGACGGGGAGCGGACGACGCCGCTGACGAAGGTGGAGCTGGATGCGCTGTTCACGCCCTTCGACCTCAAGCGGCTGGAGTCCTACGCGGACAACATGCTCGACTACCACGCCATCTTGGACTTGCTGCCCAGTCTCGCGCAGCTGTACTTCACGGGGCGGCTGCAGGGGGAGGCGGGGATCGCGTTGTCGGGCGTGCAGCGGGCGCTGCTGGTGGCGATTGGGCTGCAGCGGAAGGAGATGGAGGAGGTGGGGAGGGAGTTGGGTGTGGGCGGGAGCCAGATGCTGGCCACGTTCGGCAAGGTTGTGCGGAAGGTGTGTGTGCATTTCCGCGCTGTGCAGAGCAGGGGAGTGGAGGAGGGGATGCCGACGCGGGCGGCGCTGCAGACCGCTAGTGCGGCGAATGGCGGGGGTGAGGGGGCGGAGGGTGTGGATATGGAGAGTGTGGGACGGGAGCTGGAGGCCGAGCTGGCGGCGGGCGGGGCGGAGTTCGAGGTGCAGGAGGCGGAGCGGGCGAGACAGAGGGAGGCGATCGATGCGCTGCCGTTGGGGCACTATGCTATTGCGGATGGGGCGGCGGGGTGGGAGGATGCGGAGCAGGCGGTAAAGAAGGGGAAGGAGGGGAGGACGTTCGCGGTTAAGTCGGGTAGGGATGGAGAGAGGGGCAAGAGGAAGGCCGGGGAGGCGTTAGCGGAGGCGCAGAGGGAGGCTGAGGGGGGGGGAAGGAGGGGGAAGAAGGGGAAGAAGGGGCGGTAGATGGACGGGCTCCGAGGGGGAGGGGGCCATGTTTGGGCATAGCAGGCGGCGTTTATGTAAAGGATGGAAGGGGAGATACCCTCTGTAGAGCTTCTGTTGGCTCACGCTGCTTTATTACCGGATCTGCGCCAAGACCCCGCAATACCCGTCGGTCGAACTCACTGGTCCAGCGGTGTGCATCCATCTACTATACTTCGACATCATGTCGGGTATGTAGCCCACAGCGTCCTTCGCTGTGTCGGCTGGCGGCATGCTCGTCCTGCACCTCCGCCACCGCTGCCCTCCCACCCACTTCCTCCGCCTCTCCTTCTCGGTCGCCCACCGCGGCCTCCGCCACGAAGCCCGCTCCCGCGACCCGGTCATCGGCCTCCGCACCCCGGTGCCGGACAACACGCCCACCCGCGTCAGCCCCTCGCCCTTCTACTTCGAGGCCGGCTACGCGGGCTGGGCGAAGCGGCCCTCGCGCCCGTTCCCGCCGCCCTTCTTCTCCCCGCCCTCGGGCTCGTTCATCGATCCGCTGAGCACGCACAACAAGTCCACCAACCGGAGACAGCCGAAGGTCCATGGCGAGTTGATTCGCGGGATCACGGTCGGGGATGACGCGGTGCTGGTGAGTGAGAATCTAATCGGGGCGAACGACGGCGTGGGCGCTTGGGCGCAGCGGGAACGGGGACATGCGCCGCTGTGGTCGAGGCTAATATTGCATTTCGTGGCGTTGGCGGCGGAAGGGGACGGGTATGGGGCCGAGGGCGGACCGCCGGATCTGGCGGGGTACATGGCGCAGGCGTACGAGCGGACGAAGGAGGCGCTCAGTGAGCCGAATAACTGGGACGGGACGACGACGAGTAGTCTGGCGCTGCTGCATTACGTGGCCGGGGAGGATGGAAGGGAAGCTCGGCCGGTGGTGTACGTGGCGCAGCTGGGGGATAGTAAGGTGATGATTGTGCGGCAGCGGGAGCGGCAGATTCTGTTTGAGACGGAGGAGCAGTGGCATTACTTTGACTGCCCGCGGCAGCTGGGCACCAACTCACCTGACACGCCGCGGGGCAACGCGGTCCTGAGTCGCGTCGAGGTGGAGGAGGCGGACATTGTGCTGGCGCTGTCGGACGGGGTGACGGATAATCTGTGGGGCGAGGAGATCGCCGAGACGGCTGTCGCGTCGCTGGAGGGTTGGCAGGAGGAAGCGGGGAGCGAAGGGGAAAGGGTGCTGGCGGAGGGCATGCGGTTCGTGGCGCAGGAAATCGTGTTGGCGGCGCGGAAGATCGCGGAGGATCCTTTTGCGGGGAGTCCGTTCATGGAGCGCGCGGTCGAGGAGGGGCTGGCGATTGAGGGGGGAAAGCTGGACGATATCTCGGTTGTGGCCGCGCTGTGCAAGAAGCGGAAAGGCTGAGGCGATGCAAAAGACTGGCACGGGCAGCCCATCTTCCCGCTCTTTGTTGACAATACGCGACATTGGTACTGCGAGGTCAAGGGACTCAGCCGATTCAGCAGCTGCTCGAGACGCTTACAGCACACCGGTATCGAAACCTCACGCAGCTTGGCCTGCGAAACTGAGCCAACGCCGCAAGGTCCATGGGCCACGGCGGGGACGTTCAAGCTGAGGACACAGATGAGAGTGGCCCAGGAAGCCCGACTCTGGCGCACGAGCCACGGATTCAACGCCACACCACTTGCATGCTGGCCCCATGGCCCCGCTCACACGTTGCAGAGCCTGCAGTCGGTCGTACCGGTGCCCAGCCTCGACGGATGGCGCTGACCCAGTCCGAGTGCGATCCCTCGACGCAGGACATGCCGACGCGTCCTCGTTCGCCCTGCCGTTGCGACGTCCGAGAGAGGGTTGGTTGTGCACTTCTCGTGCCCCTCGGGTAGGTCGTGCCCGCCTCGCATGACCGCAGACCGTACGCTTGCCACGAGGGTAGCGGCCAGCAATGATCGATCAGCAAGTCAGGCGTGCTTGTGAGGAGTTGCCGGGGCGGAGTGAAGATCGTGCGGGATGGGCCCGTGTGGACTGGTGTTGCTGATACTGCTACTAGTCATGGCGAATCGTGCTTGAGCCGTGATCGAGGCCTGACAGGGTAGTGTGCTCTGCTGCCCGGTTCTCGAGGATCCCAGAATGTCTGAGAGCAACGGTGGCACTGGCCGCCCCTGGGGCGCGGTCACAAAGTTTCGAAATCCCTTCTGCTGTCCGTGGCCGTCGCTCGCATCACTTTGGTGAACACTGGACCCAACTACGCACGCGTATTCACGCGGTGGCTGGATGCCGGCTGGACCCAATCAGTGACGTGCCAAGAAGCGTGACCTTCCTCGCCAAACACATTCACGAGGGTCAACAAAGGAACGAAATTTATCATCACCGCACACACTCTGGTTGCTGACATCCACTGCAACGCGACATCCCTTCCTGCACTTCCGCAACGTGACCCGCGAGCGTCCTCACCCTCGAGCACCCACGATGGAGAACTCTGTCTTTGGCCGCCTGCCAGCAGAGCTGCGCGACGCGGTCTATGAGTTGGTCATCCGCCAGCCGGGCCCGGTCACCCTGCGACATGACGCTCAGCTCCGCAAGTTCGTGCCCGGGGATGACGCGACTGCCATGCCCAACATGTTTGCCATTACCCGCGTCTGCCGTGCGTTCAGGGCCGAGTGCAGCGCGCTGGTCTACTCGTGCAACCAGTTCCGCTTCCCGGCACCACCGGACCAGAAGTAGGTCACGGGAGAGGAACCCCGGGGCAGCCTCGCACTCTCCTCGACAGACCACCTTCGCTGACTCGACGGCAGAAAGTGTGATGGCTTCTCATCACGTCGCCCGTTCAAAGGGCTCGACGCCTTCATCGCCCTGCTGCCAGCAGCCCACTCCCTGCTCCTCCAGCCGACGCTCGTGCGCAGCGGCCCGTACATCGCGTGCAGGAAATGCAACAAGCTGTACCTCGAGCGCGACCACGACGACGCCCGGGACAAGTTCGCCGGCCTCCGCTCCCTGCACGTGCGCATCGAGTACCCCTACGTGGGCGCCCCCAGCGGTCTAGGTGTCTCGCGAGTGTACGTGCTGGATATCGATATGCGGGACGCGGTTGCCTCGTGCGAGGCCGCGATTGTGGCGCTGCGGCAGGAGGTCGCGGCCGCGGGTACGCCGATGGGGCAGGCGGGGTTGGGGGTCTTGCTATGGGATCTGCGGAGGTGGAAGAAGATGATTTCCTAGAGATGAGGTGGGGAGGTCGCGGGGAGTGGAACACATAGCTTGGAGAGCTTTGCTGGGTGGAAGGGGTTATGGGAGAGAGCCTACGCTATGCTGGGGTTGGAGTTGGGGTGTTTTGCTTCGCCCACAGGCTTGGCTAAGTGTCGAGAAGGGACGGGACATATAGAGAAGCTGATCATATTGAAATGGAGCTGACGTCTCTTGCCGGGCATATCTGTGGTGATCTTGCTTGCCCGTCGCTGATGATTGACCCACAGGTGATGGCAGAGTTGTGTTCCGAGCATACCGCAATCCCGAAGGGGATGCCACCGCAGATGATGGTTCCATTGGCTAAGTACACAGCACATGCCCTCTCAACATAGCACACGCAACCATTGACCATAATGCTGTCACGAGGCTCACTGTCCACCCTGAGCTCCGCCGAGCGTCAACTACTGCGCCAGCAATGGCGGCAAAGCGGAAAGTGCGTCCGCTGCTTTCACAATTCCATCCGCCAGCGAGCGGGAGAAGGCAATGATAATGGCACACCATATAACAGTACGCATTGACCGCCTCTGACTAATGCAGACTACAACCTAACGATCTTCCCCAGAGCCCCAACGAGGTCCCACCCGCCACCAACGCTCCGCCCAGGTCTCGGAGGAAATCCGCGCCCTGAATCGCGGCGGACCGACCAGCGGCCCTAGCACCAGCGCCAGCGAAGACTACGGTGTCGGCCCGCAGAGTCTCCACCAGTCGGACAACCCCGGTCGTATGGGCGAGACGATGCAGCTGGAGCGGGAAGGGCCATACGGACAAGGCGCGGCGAGAGCGACGCGGGGGATTGAGGAGGACGAGCAGAGCGACGTGAACGTCTCTTCACACGTACGGGGGGCGCGGACCCTGGGCGGGAAGACGGAGGAGCCCGTGGAGGGCGGGGCTGCGGTGCTGGGCGGCGATGGCGGGGTGAAGGATCTGGCGGCCGCAGAGCAGGCAGACTCCCAAGTGGAAGCAGCAGAGCAACGCGAGACGAGCAGCGACACACCTGCACCAAGCGATCCGACAAAGTCCAGCCCACCACAAAAGCGCTCCCGCCTCCCCACCCCCGGCATCCCCTTCCACCCCGAGCAACCCACCATCGACACCCTCACCCGCTCAGGCACCAAATCCTCCACCATCGCCGCCGGCAACTTCGCCGGCGTGCTAGCCGACCGCCTGCACGCCATCGCCTCCGCCGGCCATCTCCCCGGCGCATCCGCGTCCGCATCAGCGAGTACGGTCACCCTTCGCACGCACCAGCTGCTTCGCGGCCAGCTCATGCAGCTGCATTCCGCGGAGGACCGGGCCGCGGTCGTAGCGAAGGCGAATGGGATTGTGAATCTCGACGCGCACCTCACTTCGCAGCAACGGGCGAACATGCCCTCAAAGAAAGCCACGGAGCCGCGGGGCGCGAAGGACACCGGAGACACACCGAAGCAAGCACCGAGGGATGGGAAACCCAAGGCCGAACCCCGCGCACCCTTCGCGCCTCTGCCACCGGGTGTCCAGGCCTCCCTCATCAACGCCATGGTTAAAGGCCTCTATGACACGGATGGCGTTCTGGGGACTGGAATAACGACCGAGGCGGGTGAGGAGAGGATGCCGAAGTACAAGCAGCCGGTCCTCAATTCCGTCGCGAGACAGGTGAGGTTGAATGGGAGTTTTGCCTCCGCGGACGCGGAGAGGATCGTGCAGAAGGTGCGGAGTCTGCTGCCCGTGGGCGTGGCGCCGCGGGCGGGGGTGAAGAAGGCGGTGGCGGCAGCGGCTGGATGAGACTGGGGTTGGAGTGGGGATGTAGTTGCTCAGGTGGGTACACCTAGCTATAGGTAGCGAGGCGTAGAGCTACAGCTCGGCGGTCGCAGCTAAGGCGGCGACCGCAGTGAGACTGCGCTATCGCATCGTATCGTATCGCCACCCAGTGCGTTACCTTGTACCCACACCCAGCCCCCTACGTCTGCCTCTGGCCCTTCACCCGCTGGCACCTGCGTGGGACAGGCCAGCTCGCACGTTACGTGCCGCGGCGCCGACTTAGCCCCCAAGATCCACGCCCCTGACCCTCTTCATCAACCCACCCATCCCCATCCCGCCGCCGTCCGCCTCACTCCCGCGCTTCGGAGTCCGGTCCTTGAGGTGCTCGAGGATCAGCATCAGAGATTGCCAGCCTATATCCGGAAGAAAGAGGGCCAGAAGTCAGCACGACAAGATCCCGCAGAGTCGGACCCGGACAACGGAACCGCGGTGGGTGCAGGAAGGCTCGATTCGGTGATCCCGAGGGTTCTATGGTACAGGTGCGTGCCATAGAGGCGGGGTTGGGGGAGTGAGATGGGGCTACATGTGCTCCAAGACGGTCGAAAGGGTGGCCCAACCTGGTGTGTGCATCAGCTGGCTGCCGAGCGCGGCGTCGTGCGTCGTGGCCAGGGTGCAGAGGAGTTGCGTCTCGTCCTGTCGTCATTACCCGTCAGTATCGGCATCCCAACTCATCTCCGCAGCGCCTCTTCGTGCGCATCATTTGGGGGCAGGGGGAGCAGACTCACCTTGCTGAGTACACCCAGTCCATGCAGAAAGCACAGCAAATGCCAATCACTGACCGCCAACACCCCCGCCGCCGTATCAAGCGCCACCCTACTCCCGCCCGCCCTCAGCGCCGTCCGCAAATCCCTCGGCTCCTGCTGCTCCCCAATCGCCAATCTATTCTCCACCGCAAAGCTATTCTTCACAAACGCCGGCTTCCCCTCATTCGGCGCGCCGTGCGTGAGCGTCACCAGCAGGTACTCCACCGGGAAACTCGGCTTGGCATTCTCCTGCACGTTCGCGCCGTACTCGTTGATCCGGCGGTAGAAGACCTCCGGGATATACCGCGCGCGGCCCAGCGCCGCGTCGTCCGCTTCGTCCTGCACGAGCATCACCCCGGGTTCTGCGCTCGCCTCCACGAGATCCGCGCGCGCCATCTCGACCGCGGCGTTGGAGGCCTGGTAGGCGGCGACGCCGATCTGGCCCTCCAGGTCGCCGGAGACGACGCAGGTGACGAAGTTGGACCCGAACTGGCCGGACTCGCTCCATTTGCTTGGGCGGGGGTAGCGAGCCTGCAGGCGCGCGGCGAAGAGGATCTCGAGGGAGGAGAGGAAGAAGGAGTCCACGTGCCGCTTGCAGAGGGCGGAGCCCGTAGCGTCCGGGTCGGTGGGTCGCGTGAGGTCGGTGAAGATGACGCCGACGCGCTGGAGACCGCACATGGAGGCCAGCTCGTCGACGGAGGCCTCGTTGTCCCAGTCCGCGAGCGTGACGCCATCGATCTCGTTGGTCTGCGGCGGCTCGTAGATGGCTTCTACCACCGCCTTGGTGCCTAGAGGGATGAGCTCGTAGGCCTCGTAGTGCCCGTATAGGAAGCCGACGCGCTGCGCGCCGCCCGACCGCCGCCAGAAGTTGAGGAAGGCGTTGATGATCTCCGGGTCGGCGAACTCGACGTGGTCCACCATGCGGAACTCCTGCGGCTGCAGGCTGATGGCCGACGGCTGGCATTTCGTGCAGATCCCCTGCGGGAAGGGCTTGTGGCCTGAGGGGCAGGCGGGGTTGACGCGGTAGTAGGGTTCGCTTAAGGGTGGCATGTAGGAGCTGCCGGATTCGTACTTGTTCTTGCCCTGGTTGAGCTTGCGGAGGTGGGAGTGGTAGGAGAGGTGCTTGATCTTCTTCTCGGCGAGGTAAGTCTTGTTGTAGGGTTCGAGGGGCATGCAGTAGTCGCACATGCCCTTCGGCCCGTGCCGGCACATCTTCTCGTCGCGCTTGCGGTGGATCTTACCGTCTTGCTGGTCGAGGCGGTCGTCAAGGGCAGTCTGCTTAACGGTCTCCCAGGGGTTCTTGATTAGGGTCGGGGCGGCGGTTGCGGGGAGGGGGAGGCTGGGGAGGGAGTCTTCGGGGGCGACATCGCGGCCGCTGAGGCGGTTGGCGGGGACGGAGTGGCCATTCGCGGCGGGCGTGGCTTCGGTGAAGTCGAGGAAGACTTGGGCGCCGTGGGTGAGCTGGATGCGGCCGAAGGTCACGCCTTTGAGCGACTGCACGAGCCGCTTCTCGGCGCCATGTGGCTTCGGGCTGATGGTGATGGAGGAGGAGTCAACATCCTTCGGTAGATGCTCAAGCAGTTCTGGCAGGATCGAGGCGACGTCTGTCGTGTTGTCGACGTTCAGCCGGAAATTGCCTTCGCGGCTCTGGAACCGGAGGATCATGGCGGCGGCGTGGGTGGTGGAGGTGATGTAGGATGGAGGGGAGTGGTTGGTGCCGATTGTCGATGATGGTGTAGGTTGAACTATCGACGTTGCATGGTGGGATGTCTTCCAATCACGTCGATGCTGTTCGATGTCTAGGCGACGAAGTGCTTAGTCTTCACACCTGGAGCTCGTCCGTTCACTGGTGACGTTACGCAAGCCGGATAGATCCGCGTGGCATCCATCTGATTGCCCTGCAGCAGTTGCCAAACATAGCCAGAATATTGATGGAGGGCCAGTTGGTCTATTGCGGGAGAGTGAAGCAAACCGGTACTGTCCCATTACGACAAGACAACACGAACGATCGGAACAAACGGCCTGGTTGCGATGACACGATAGTACCACGACAGCTTTCCCTCCATTCACACCATAAGTGCAAACAGCGATCACCATGGACAACGCTACCAACCCCTCCCCCGACGGCACCTTCTACAGCTCCTTCAACGCCTCCTCCTCCTCCAACTCCACCTTCAACGGCACCTCTAGCGCCCCACCTACTGGTCCCCCGAAACCCTTCTGGACGAACCTCCTTCTCCCGACCCTCTACCTCCTCATCGTCCTCGCCTCCCTCTACGCCTTCTCCACCACCTACCGCCAGCGCAAACTCGCCAAGGCCGCCGCGCTCGCGCCGTGGTTCCCGCCACATCGGGCGCGGGACGTCTACCTCAGTCTCCTACATCTGGATCCAGGAGAGCAGAAGGGTGCGGCGAGTGGAGGGGACGGGGAGGTGGAGAAGAAGCAGCTGAGTCGGGTGCCGGATAGCGTGCTCAGGGCTGCGTTGTTGCAGAGGGCGTTGGAGGATATCAAGCGGATCGTGCAGCTGCGCGGCGCGAAACCGGCGCTGCAGACGCTATTGCAGAGAGGTAGTGTGGGCGATGAGCTTTGGCAGCGGTTCCTGCGCGCGGAGCAGGAGATGGAGGCGGAGGTCAAGGACGTTGTGGAGGAGGTGAGGATGACACCTGTCTAACCATCCTGTTCGGTATGCGATGGACGTGGTACTAATCAAATCTGTTTTGTGTCTCTAGGCCAACGCCTTCGCGCCCCAATGGGGTCAGACGATCTTCCAGTCCGCCAACGAGATGAACCAGAACCTGCTCATCAAGCAGCGCATGGTGGAGATCCAAGAAGGGCTCGAAGCGGAGAAGTCATGGTGGGAGACCAAGCGCGCGGGGATTCAATCGGATTTTATGAAGGAGATTGGTGCGGAAGAGAAGCCGGCGGAGAACAGTGCTGCCAACGCGCCAGTGCCGAGGAAGACGGGGAGTAGTGACGAGGAGGCCGTGATTGTGGAGGCCGGGGGGCCGGCGCAAGCGCAAGGGAGTCTGAGGGGGAAGCGGAAGGGGAAGAAGTAGGGGCGTGTGGGGGAGGGCGATGTGCTTTGGGTGGGATGGGAGTGTGCACGGCGCATGTCGTGGTGGAATCGGCGTAGCAAGGTGTTTGGTGTCAAGGGAGCGGCGTGGGGGGCGGCAAGCATATCCATCGGCGCATCGCGAAGACCAAGAACTTTCCTCATTTGCACGGCCATTCCCGGCGCTACTTGGGGTGCGCGAGGGGTTGTCGTGCTCTCCGTGGCATCAAACCCGGCCAGAGGAGCACCGGGAAGGAACGCTGCGGCTCCCCGAGCCAGTTCATTGCTGCGGAGACCGCTGCGAGCCTCCTCACGTCTGCTAGCGGCGGATATCGCCGAGCCAATGAGATCGCCCACAGCTGTCAAGCCTCTGTTGCCGCCTGCAAGATCTCTATGGTCGCAGGCCCTGCTTCCTCCATGCTGCTGTGCAGCGCCCTTCTCTAGACCGTGTCGTCTGCAGCGACACTACTGACAGTCGACCGAGGGCGCACCTGTTCCGCCCTGCAACGCGCGCCAAGATGACGAACGGCGGAGATGCCCTTCTCCCACCTCGCTTGCCACCGGCTTAACGACAACACATCAGCAGCACGTCAGCTGCTCCTTCCCCCGCAACATGTCATGACCATCCCGAACCCCCTCCGCACGCAGCTCTACAAGAAGCGCATCGCGGACCGCCCTCCTGACACGCAGTCAATAGCCCGTCCGACATGCACCTCCTCCCCCGCTCGCGTTCCGCTTCCACAGGGACGAAAGCTGGGGGTAATACGCCAGCGAAATTTCGTAACAGGAATCGATACGTCACGCGTCGTGTCGCTGCACGTGGTGTTCGGGACGACCTGGGCAAGATTCTCCTCCCGGTCTTGCGTGCTTGGCGTCGCAGTGTAGAACTAGGGCATCGTGCTTGCCGCTTTGGACGCGGTTGACTAAGAGGATTCCGATGCTGTGGTGGCGAGAGAGTACGACAGAATTCCGTCAGGGTGGAGTTGGCGGAGTCGGGATGTTGGTGGCAGGTATATGATTCACTGCTGCCTCTTTTGTTGATCGTGGTAGGAGACTTCGCTGCTCGTGACACAGCAAAACTTTCTCATATCTTCCTCCTTTGCATCTTCGGCATCAAGTCGCCTGCAACCATTCACTACTACTCATCACAGGCATGCACATCAACGAGCTCCCACACGAGATCCTCTGCGACATCCTGCTCAGGGCCACCCAGGCCAACGAGGACGAAGGCGAGAGCTACACCTACGGACTCTCGCAAGCCCCTCTGCCACTGCAGCAGACCAAACTAACCAAGTATGTCCGCGGTCCACTGAGCGGCGAGTCCCTCCGCTGGGACTCGACCGGCGCCATCCGCCACGTCTGCCCCCAGTGGCACGAGTGGGCCCTCGGCTACAACCTCGAGCACGTCTTCGAGCGGACCTGGCGCGGCTCGGAGCGCTGGGCGGAGCTGACGAATCGGCGGCCCAAGTACAGCATTTACGAGCTGATCGACAAGCCGTCCGGGTATGCCGTCTACCGTGACCCGCATGGCTCGCTGAAGCAGACGGATCGGCTGTTTGCGAGTTTCGCTTCTGCGGCAGGCCATGTCCGCCGGCTGTGGTTCAATGGCTTTTATTCGGCGGAGACCGATAAGCTCATCATGTCCATCGTTGCGAACTGCCCGAACCTGCAGTACTTGAGCGTGCCTTGGACCATCCTGCGACGCGCGGCGGCGCAGAACTGGATCGATCTGCTGAATGTGGGTACGCCGGGCCGTGTGCCCCTGCACTCGCTCGAGCTGAAAGCGGTCTGCCTCCCGCGCGACCAAGCCCAGGCTCTCGAGGCAGACAAGACGCCCAACCCGCTGAAGGATCCTCGCGTCGACTTCAGCTCGCTAAAGCGGCTCAAAATCTTCGGCAACACGCTCCACAAACCCGTCTGCGACGTCGACCTCCAGCTCATCGCCCGCACCGCGACCAACCTGGAGTGCCTGGACATCACGAACCTCTCCACCGTCACCGTCGCGGGCATGCTCGCGCTCGTGCGAGCCTCGCGCGAGACGCTGCGCGTGCTCGAGCACTCGCCCCGCTCCGACGACGGCTTCTACCACCCTCACCCGGGCCGCCTCGAGACGGGCGAGCACATCTGCGACTTACTGGCCAGTCTGCCGCAGATGCGCGACCTCTCCATCAGCGTGCCGTCCATGTGCGCCAGCCTCTTCGCCAACCACGAGGTGAAGTGGGCCGGCGAGCTGCAGGTTCGCGCCACCGACCTCTGCGACTGCTCGCGGCACCACACCCCCGCGACAAAGGCCGACCAGCTGAAGGCCACCCTCGACGCCGTCCGCAGCCTGATCGCGGCCAAGCGCCGGGTCCGCCACGACCTCGCCGCGCAGCTCTTCTTCGCAGGCTGCATCTTCGAGCCCGCGAAGGGGCTCGTGCACGGCGACTTTGCGCTCGCGGAGATCAGCTCCAATGGGCGCTGGCCTGTGGGCGAGGCGCGAAGGTCGAGTACGCTGGGGCCGTATGGGCAGAGCGGGACGTATGGGAAGGAGGAGGGCTTGTGGGACGCGGTGGGGGAGGCGGAGTATCTTGATGCTGTGGGGAGGGGGTGGGTTGCGCTTTAGGCCTTTGCTTGCTTGCTTGTGGTGTGCTGCGATGGGGCCTGTGGGGTGCGGATGCAGCGCGGCGTTCGGGGTCAATGATGTTTCAGCGATGGCGTTTTCGGGGGCGACAAAAGCGATGCACATGATCACGAACCTTGGGACGACACTACGGCCTCTCACTCGGCATCCACGGGATATGGAATGGGTTTCAGCGATGGTGTTCATGGGCATTTGGCCAGTAGTGGCTCATGCATGACTGTGAGAACTTACTACGGAAGGGTATCATAGTAATGGGGAATCAAGGACTGCAGCAATTCGTATATGCGCTTATTCGATCTGTCACTCGTGTGGCGTGTCTGCCATGATCGTAGTTCCGTCGATCACGCGAAGTTGCAATGGGAACACGGGAGGCTTGCAAAGTAATTACAAGATCGCAACGCCTGTTCCACGCCCGTCCGTCGCCATAGCCTCGAGACTTTCCCAGGTTGCGGTGTCCCGTCCCTCGATGCCGCCGGGCGCGCAGAACCTCACTCCAGCGAGTGACTAGCTTCGATCCAGATCACCGTGCACGAAGCCCTGGAACAACGCCGGCCATAGGACCGACCCTGACGATCGGAGCTCCTCGCCGCGTCGAGCGTCGCAAGCGCAGCGTTGTAGGGCGCCCGGACATACTGTATGTCAAAGTTGAGGGATCGCCAACGCTCGAGGTATACCGAGTCGAGTTCCTCTCGTCCTACCCGGGCGGGGGATGTAATCGATCCAGAAGAGCTGGTTGCGACGAAGGGCGTCCAGCTCGGTGAATGGGACATCCGATTTGGTGGAAGGTTGGATGATAAGCCCCTTGTGGGCGTTCCGGTGCTTGGAGGGGAGTCCAGCTTGCGAGCGTCGCACGAGTCTGGGGCGTGGAAACGGAGCCCATTGAACAGGTAGATGAGGGTGCCGGACTGGGTCCTCGTCGCCTGGCACACGCGAATGAGGGCGGACATGTTGGGCTCGTCCTGCAGATTGCTAGTGTGAGTGCCGACTGCGGGAGGTAGCGTTGGTGCTGCTGTAGTGTTGGTATCGAGGCTGGTGGAGCGACACCAGATACGCGAGGAACATCCTGCTCTCCCACGCACTGTACATACCAAAGCTTGGTTGGCGCTCGTGCCTCATTCACGGTAGCAGGCGCGGTAAGCTAAGGAGGAATATGTCGTGGAAGCTATTACCGTCCTGAATCAGAGATGATTGGAAGCATGACTTGACTGACCGCGGTCAATTGACGCTCCTGGTGCAGTGTCATGTCTGCCGCTGCTGCGTTGCTGCGCGGGCGAATCCATAACATGACAGCATTGCAAGGTGCCTCGCCGTCTCCGTCCCGCGGTCCACTATTGCGCGCTGTGAGGCCAAAAAGCTTGCACCCCTTCTCGATCGCAACATGTCTCGTTCCACCACCGCACGTCTGGACTTCATCTCGCCTTATTGGCCGCTCATCTCCCTTAGAGGGCGTTTGCGACCCACGGCACAAGACAACACCTTCTCGTTCCGCAAGTAATGACGCAGTCCCATGCAAAGCAGCGTCTCCTGCGGGACTGCCTTGGCCGCCATCGCGTCTGCCATGAGTCGCGCGAGCGCAACGTCGCACGAAGCGCGCGTCGAGGCAACATCGCGCACGTTGAGGTCGAAACAGCGCGTTGGGGCGGTGTGGTCGACGCCCATAGTCATGCCGGCGTGGGCAGACGAGACGGGGTGGATCTCACTGGCTTCGCTCGGGCGCTCGTAGTAGATGACATGGACATGTAGGGATTGCACTCGGTCCTTGCACGTGCGCTTCTCGATGCCGCGGAGGAAGCTGCTCAGGAAGAAGCCAACCCCGGGCAGGCGGCAGTCAAGGACGAGAGTCGGCTGCAGGAGTCGTGCGCATGGAGCGGGCAGGAGCGACACAAGCTTATCAAAATCATGAAATGCCGCCCTCTCCATACCGATATCTGGGGATCTGAGCCGAGTCAGCGATCTAGCATCTGAGAGTATGAGCGCATCTATATCGGGCTGGCTCACGGCGGTCGTGTTTGAAAGTTGAACGTATTGACGGCATAGACGAGCGCAGTGCTCTCGGCCCTGAAGACTCGACAGACCCGCGTGATGGCGAACATGTCGGGATCATCCGTCATCGTGGTGGCTGGTCTTGACGAGGCGACTGTCGCGAAGAATTGTCCGCGTCCCGGATCGTAGCGTAGACTGATTGCCTCTGGCTGCGACACCACATGCTCGTAGATCTCATTGCGGAGTTCTGCACAGAGTGTGCTGAAGGGAGAAGCCTCCATGCTGATTGGTCGGGTTGTCTACCGTAGGTGGCGAGGAGCAGGAAGAATGGATGCGCTGGTGCTGAAGTTGGCCGCGTGCAGATTCCTGCCGCTTACTGATCATGTGGAGGTCGGCAATGCGGTGTGATATGAAGATTCAAACATGAACCGTGATCGTGAAGGTCGAAGCTTCTTCCCAAATTAGCGCACTTTCAGATATATTGCTGCCGCTTGACGAGCAAGGAAGGAACACCCGTCCTCTTTAGTCCGCAGATTAATTCTGTACTGGCAGACAGATTATGGCGTATGTGTCTGATGCACGAAACTGTATGAGCTGCCGGATTGGTGGACGAGGTCCACTCGGTCTGACCCGGGAGGGAACACAGCCAGGAGGGCTCGCGCGGAGATTGTTCATCGTTCTGCACCAGCGCGGCAGAGTTTTCGAAGCCGTTCAAGGCGACTATCGAGCGAGGAGGCCAGTTCTTGCCAGCACCACATCACGGTCACCGCCCCATCTTGCTGATCACCTCCTTATGCGCGTCCCTCTCGCGTCCCACCTCGCTCAGCGGCTGTATGTTCCGCAAGTCACCCACCACATCCTTCGCCTTGCCAAAGTAGACCTCCTGCAACAGATTCCGCATCCGCGTCTCCATATCTTCCACCATGCGCCCAATGTTCACCACATGCGCCTGCTCCACATCCGAAGCCCGTGAGCCGGCCGATGTGAGCGAGGCATCGCTCTCCGTCTGCCGCGTGAGGTTCCCCGCCAGCTCCAGACTGTCCACCACTGGAGACGACAGCCCCAGATCGAGTATGACAGTCGATGTGAGCTTGTAGTGTGCTGACCGCTTCCCCGCCGCCTCGGACACCTCCAGCACGTGTATGCTGTCCCACCCGCCCTTGCCAGCCCCACTCGCCGTCTTCTTGAACAGCACCACGCCCGCGAACCCCTCCTCCAGCGCCCAGAGGTACGCCGAGCTGATACCTCCCTCGTAGTACAACTCCCGGTACACATCCACGCCTGCATTCAGGCTCTCCTCCATCCTCCGCACCCTGCCTCCCGGGATGAGATCCGCGGCATCCTCGGGTTCTATCGGCGGCTCGAAGTCGTTGCTCCAGGGTGATCGGTAGGAGTTGCCGTCGCGGTTGTAGTCGCAGCAGAGGTAGTCGCGGCCGGTCTTTGTGCAGCGTTTCGCGGTGAGTGCGACGTCGACGGAGGAGAGGAGGTCTTCTTCCAGGTCGGGCCGGAGGGCGATGATGCCGTTGAGGTTCTCTTGGGTGCGGGAGGGTGGGAGTCGTCGGAGGAGGTCGCTAGGGGGAGGGTGTCAGCGTGTGGGTGCCCAAGATTGGTTTGGGAAGCCTACAGTGCTGCGTCAAAGGGGTCCATAGTGAGTCGCGTTAATTGAGGTGTCTCCAATCTTGATAGCGTCGTGTGAGGGTGGTGACGATTGTATCAGAAGAGCAGCGATATGTGAACGGCCGGTCTCGAGGTGAGGCAGGTGGTCGTCGGCGACAAGCTTGGCGGCGGGGGCCAGCCAAACGAATCACTCCAGCTTCAGGTTGATCCTCCTTTCTTCCTTCACGCTCAACACCGTCTGGACAGCGCCGTGCGAAGCGAGAGCCCTAATTCGATGGCATTGATGGAGATGACATCGAACCACGAAGGGGCCATCACAACGCGGTGAGCCGTCTTAATGATTGATGCGGTTGTTGATGAGACGAAGTGTCCGCCAGCTGCCCGCCACCTGGACGACGATGCGGCACAGAGGCCGCTCTATCCATCGCGTCACGACCAATATGTCAATCTGGAGAGCGCGTGAGGACTGTAGATGTTGGATGGTGATCCAATATGGCAGGCGCGAACCAGCCAGAAATGGCAGGCACGCTTAGCTTGGCGTAAACAAGCCCAAACTTCCGCTAAAGACCTGATCATCGGATGATACTAGTTCAGCAATAGCAGTGCAGTCGAGTCAACTCACCTCGAGACCACTTCACCGTCAAGATCACCGCGCCGTCGAGACCACCAAGCCTTCGACACCGCCGCACACAGGCAAGATCACCACCTAGCAGTCTCAACGCCACCCACACACCGCACCACGTCGCGTCACATCATGGCCGACTTGCTATTCAACAAGCTGTCGGCGGAGCTACGCAACGAGATCTACGAAATGGCGCTCCCCAGAGACCAAGAATTCACCATCAAACTCGTCCACGGCAGATTCCAACAGTCGGGCCCGCACAAGCAGAACACCCCCCTCGCACTGGCCGCTGTCTGCAAGAAGGCTTGGCTCGAGAGCACCCAGATCTTCTACCACAACAACACCTTCGTGATCCAGGACCATGGAGAGGCCGGGATGGGACCCACGGCGCTGATGACGTTCAGCCACCGCATCGGCCGCAAGAATGCTGCCGCGATGACGGGGATCACCGTGGACGCTGGTCAACTACTGCACCCGGACGGCCACAAGGGCACGACGGAGGCGGCTTGCATCTACAGGAACTTTGACGATCTGACCGCGCGGTCCCATTGCCACCCAGGATGCAGCTTCGCCATGAGGATTGCGTTCTCCGAGACGTGCCAGCTCGATTACAGCTTCGACGATCCGCCAGAGAAGCTGCGTGCACTGATGTAGATGAAGACTGACCAGGTCTCGCTTCAAGTCAACTCCCACCGTATTGCTTGCCGCGTTTACTCGCACAGCTCCGATGTACTGCACGACTTGAGCCATAGAAGGTACGTTCCTGAGCACGGCCATGAGATACTAGATGCTGACAGCTGCACGTGAGTGATGATTTGAAGGGATTGACCGAGGACCGAGGCCCGTTGTCGATGAAGGCCGACGCACGCAACTGGTTCCTTTGGGCCTCGATAGCTATAGGCGAGAGCATGCGAGCACGTCAACCCGGCCTTCAGCATCCCCGGAGCTCATGATGGCCTCACTCTTCGACCGTCCGGCGGCTCTCAAGGCGTTGTATGCAGGCAATGCAGTAAGGCAACGTCCGAAGCTTGGAAGATCGATGCTCATGCTTACTCATCATGCCAGCTATGGCACACAAGCGCCTTGGTCCACTTCGGGTTTCGTGCGGCGTTCATGATGAAGAAGCTCGCTTTACGGAAAGATTCCACTGACGTCGCAACTCGCTCTTCTCCCGAGGGCGACAAATGGCACCACGACATCATGGCCTACCTCGGCGGCATGAACTCGCCGCTTGCCCTGCTGGCCTTGCTTCGACTCTACACGCTGTACAGGCCGTCCAGCCGTCTATTGACAGGGACTGCAGCTGGCGAGGCGGCCACAGATGTCATGGCTCTTTCAGTCTTGGGCCTGGCGAACTTCTCGCAGGCGTTCTGCAACTTTACGATTGGGGCGCGGAGTGATCGATGGATCATGGGTAAGGGGTGGGACAGGATCACGGTGCTGGATGCGGTGTTCACCGTGTTGGATTGGACGGCGGCGTTCAACAGGCTAGCAGCTACGGTGTAGTGCAGCGGACCAAAAAAGTCTTTCATCCATGTTCGTCTTCACTCAGACCGGGACAGCCATCCATGTCCTCGTCCGGATACCCATACTTGCACCAGAAGCAGTAGTGGTACTTCTGCCGCAGCTCGTCCAGGATCTTCCCCAGTCTCTCAGCAGGCTTAAGTCGCTCGAATTCGTTCAGCTCCTCGTCTTCCTCGTCAAGCTCCTCAACACCGGTGCCCAGTGCTATCTTGTCGTCGTGATCAGCGTCCGGATCCTCGTAGTCGGCTCGACTGGACAGACTCTGCTCGAGATCGTAGCGCATGCGTCGCTCGCGCTCTCTCTCGAGCCGCTGCTTGATCAGAGGCCGCCAGAGAAGGTTGACCTTATGCAAGCGCTGGGGCTTTCGAGGCTGCTCCGTGACTGGCGTCTCGTCACCATACTGCGCCGCTTCGGGGGCCTTGACGCTGTCAGTCTCAAAGCTCTCCAGAGTCCTCATTGCACTCCACATCTGGCCCTCCGCTCGCTTCTCCTCCCTTTCATCCCTAGTCCGCGACCGATACTCGTCCTCATCGACCTTCTTCCGCTTCTGCTGACCCTCCAGCTCCGCAGCAACCTCGCGAATCTTCCGCTTCTTCTCGCTGTCCATCCCAATCCCGCCCCTGTCGCCCTTTAACTGCAGCTCGATGGGCTGCGTCCGAGCATCATCTGAATTGCCCAAGGCGCCGCCCTTGAAGCCCATCCTGGCCATCATCTTGGCACCCTTGTTGGAAGAGTCCAGCTGGGTGGCGAGAGCAGTGTCACGTGCAGCCTTTGCGTTGGCAGCGATTTCTTTCTTGGAGGGCACGCGTCCTCGCTCGGCGGCTTCTTTCTTGAGCCGAGTCGTGCGCTGTAGCGAGGTCTCCTTCGGTGTCTCGGGGGCATCCCCAAAGGCCATGGAGAGGTAGTCATCCTCGTCCTCGTTCTCGGACGCCATCGTCGACGGAAGGCTCTGCGACGGCGGGCCTTCCTCGAGTGCACTCCGCCGCACCCACTCACAGCCGTGGCTATCAGACCGCCTCGAATGTTCGATCTACAGGTGGTATCGTGGCCGATCACTGGTGACGATAGCGTCGTGAAAGATGCCGAGTCCAGAACCTCCCCCGTATGAGTTGATCCAACTGCAACCGGCTTAAGTGCAGGTCTACCTAGCCCGTGCTGCAGGTACGCCGCACGCACGAGATCATTGGCTTGTGGCGACGAAGGGTGAATGCGGTAACCTGCCGAGCCTGCTTCACTTGATGCGTCCAAAGCTACCCTGGTCGCCTTCACGGCCCCCAAGCGCCGACCTGCAGCCTCGTGAGCGTTCCGCGCATTGCGTAGGCGATCGTGGGGCCAGTTTCGTGGTGATTTATCAGAGGTGTGGTAAGCGATTCTAAGCAGTCCGAAGCCGCATCTTCTTCGGCAATCTCCCATTGGCTTCGTCGCCCGCCAAGTGGGGCCACGCTAAGCTCTTTACGTCAATGATGGCTAAAAACATTGGTGGGGACGTGAACTTCAGAACGATCGGTCATGATGTGATGTTGAGCGGGAGCAATGTAATATATATGACCTCTCAGCCTTCCGTCATGCATTTACATTCACTTCCTACCAATACTCACTCATCGCTCACTCCTCGCCGACTACTGAACAACTACCGTCAAGATGGCGCCCAAGCTCGCGATCGTCTACTACTCCATGTACGGCCATATCAAGCAGCTCGCAGATGCTGAGGCCAAGGGCATCAAGGAAGCCGGCGGCGAGGTCGATCTGTACCAGGTTCCCGAGACCCTGCCCGAGGAGGTCCTGAGCAAGGTGGGTGTTGAGGAGCAACGTGAGAACATAGAATGATAGACTGACGTATACTGTCACGCAGATGTACGCGGCGCCCAAGTCCAGCGATCCTGTTGCCGACCCGAAGACCCTGGAGCAGTATGACGGCGTCCTGTTCGGCATCCCCACCCGCTACGGCAACTTCCCGGCTCAGTTCAAGGCTTTCTGGGACAAGACTGGCGGCCAATGGCAGACGGGTGCGTACTGGGGCAAGTACGCCGGCCTCTTCGTCTCCACCGGCACGCAGGGCGGCGGGCAGGAGAGCACCGCGATTGCTGCCATGTCCACGTTGACGCACCACGGCTTCATCTACGTCCCGCTCGGGTACAAGACCACCTTCGACATCCTTGCCGACCTTAGTGAGGTCCGTGGTGGTAGCCCGTGGGGCGCGGGGACCTTCTCCGTACGTCACACCACATCGACGAGCTCAATGCACAGGACTAACATGTTAGTAGGGAGGTGACGGCTCCCGTCAACCCAGCGCGAAGGAGCTTGACCTGGCCACCAGGCAGGGCAAGGCCTTCTACGAGGCCGTGGCCAAGGCACACCCGTGACTAGATGGCGGAGCGGCTGGAAAGCAAGTGCCTACCTCCAAGGCTGAGCCCAACGGTGCAGGCGCGACGACGGGTGGTGAACCAACCACGACCAAGGCTGCGAGTGCGCCTGCCGGTGCGCAGCAGCAGTCTACATCGACCGTACCACAACAGCGGGAGGAGAATGAGAGCAAGGGTCCTTGCGGCTTGCCTATCAAGTGTTCGGTCAGTTGACGTATGATGCTATGAGATATATCATGAGTCACTAGTATCCATTTGCGTGATTTTGCACTTACCAACTCGCAAACCACCGATCAAGCGATCTTAATGGCTGGGTCGCCAACACGTCGCTCGCGCAGACCCAGCTCACATGTAGTTCTCAGCACGAGTCCAACAGATGAGGAAGGACAACTCAAGTGTTGGCCTCGGTAACGAGGGTGATCCGCAATTGATTCGCGTGAAAGTCTTCCTATATATCTGTGTGCTAGTATGCGTCTAAGACCATAGCGAGCTAATCGTACATCTGAGGCCGTGACTGTGTCCAGGATCATCTACAGATTGGACAATCCTGTGCAGCCGGCCGATGCGAGTGCAGGCCGGTGAAGCAAGTGTTGGTCCGAGGGACTCCCGCGGATATTGGATGAAGTGCTGAGGATGGCGCGAAAAGGGGTTGCCCATCGATCGGTGAAAGGTCCGAGGATGCGTGTCCAGGATATCATCAGCAGAAGTTCACTATGCCTCCGATCGATCAACGCATGTTGGGCTCGCGAGGGTTCGGTTGGTCGCTCAATTGTTGCTGTACTTGGGCCTCGCGGCTTTCCCCACGGCCGTCAGCTCGTGCGGCTCTGGCTTGTTGTACCAGATCGTCATCATCGCTGACATGGTGCCGTCCTTGCACCGATTGGCTGGGGAAGGGCTGCCTGTGCCGGCAAAGGTGCCGAGGTTGACATCGCTGCCGGCGCCGCTTCTATCATGTCTGGCGTTAGCTAGCGTTGTGTCTGCAACGTCACCTCGTTCCGCTCTTACCCAGCAACGTGCCCACCACCACCACCGCCACCACTGGCTTTGACGCCGGCGGGCTTCGAGTCCCTCCTGGTCGTGGTCTTTGACGAGGTCATGTGAGGGTCGCTCTGGTGGTGCTTGGTGATGGAGTGTCGGAGGGCATCAAGCCGAAGTGCTTGATGTCGAGAAGCCGGGCGGACGGAGTGGTCTGGGTGCTGTCGGGTCGCTGCAACGCATCACACCGCGCGTCTGGCACCCTCTTATACATGCGCCCTTCCCCTCCATGGGCGTCCCGTCGCATCGACTGTCCACCTCGGTGTGTCCAAGGCACCGCGTAGCACGGCCGGCGCACGGGTTGTGACCGGAGGTCGTCGTAGACGAGGACTATAGCGACCTCATCCTGTTGGTGCGAGCATCGTGAGATGGTCCGCCTGCCGCGGCTCGTGGTGCTGCCACGAGTCGCTCCCGGCTGCCGGATGCGGCGCCAGGCGCGCCATGCTGTGTCGCAGGAGCCGGATGATACTCCAAGCCATTGGGCGTCATTCGCAAGCGAGAAGAATCAGCAATGATATCTCATTTGCACGTGCCGCCACAGGCCCGCCACAGGTCCTTGATAAGAGCTCCTGTGCGACCTCCTGTCCCGGTGGTGTCACAGACGGCCACGTTATGTTCCTGCTGATGGGCGCGCAAGCAGCGCCACCCACGATCTTCGTTAGGAAAAGCGAACATCTTTTGGCGTGGCGGTGTTCGAGCTACCGGCAGGGTGTGACAGACGCGGCAGTGGATCCGCGAGGAGGGCGGGCGGGTGCATAGCTCACGCTTCGACCCCCTCCGCCTTTCTTCACGGGTATGCACTGATCCTTCCCCGACGGAAGGGATCCAGCTAGGCTGAGTGCCAGTGGACTACAGGGACCCCACATGTATCGTCAACGGCCGCGTATATGATATGGAGGCGCGGGCAGACCTCAAGCGGCCAGCATATTGGAATTTGTCGAGATCGGGGACACACGCCTCGCGGTCACACGCCGGACTGCGCTCCGGACGTCTGCACTAGCTGTGTATCAGAACGATTTTCAATTTGCATCCACGTCTGGAATAGCACAGGCAGGGAACGACCATGGCTGCAGCTGTCAACTGTCTAGCGCGCACCTCCAGGTACCTTCGGGCTCGACCCAGGCTTGCTCACTTCTGCATGATCCGCATGAACGACGGCCATGCCACACGCCCTGCCGTGGGACATGATATCGACGCCACTGCAATTTCCCATATGTCCCGCTAGACCGACCTTAATCGCGGCAGTATGACTGGCTGTCCGTCGTAGCCCAAAGGGTATCAGGTGGTCTGGCCTCGAATGCACTGCCGGGAAGCAGCATGAACGATCGTGACCGAACGCGGTTCTCTGGCCTCGACGGAAGACCCGGACCGGCCTGCTGTGTCTACCGGTAGGCGAGCCTTTGTGCCATGGAGATGGAGCAGAGCGGCGCACCAGGGCACAGAGCCGTCAGCGGAGCTTGCGCGCCGCGCAGTGATCGCCAATCCGCCGGGGCGGGGGAGCCCGCGGAGCCCAGCCACTGCAGGTCCGCATCCTCGGCCGCGGCATGCTTGCTCTGGTGCTTCTAGTCACGTGAGATCGATGTTTCGGTTGCAGGACACCGCGTCGCGAACACCTGCAGTTGTGTACGGATGCGGAGGTGCTGCCGGATGAGACGTCCCGATCCGCACGAACCGATAGCGTAACCTCCGGAGCCTATTGCACTGTCACTAGACTCGGGCACCCCGGCTTGTAGGAGTCCATTCACTCGAGTACTGACGATGCCGGCTGCGTGGTAGCACTGTTTCGGCATCTCCCTTGGGACCTGTTGCAAAGCTGTCACCTTCGGCGGCCTCACCCAGACCGAGCATACCATCGCTCCACCCGACTGCATGCCCGGGAACTTCGCCAACACCTTCCCACGCAGTGTTAAATCCATGTGAGCATGTACTCAGCCCTCGGCAACACTTGCTCGTACGTCCCTCGTATGCCGCTCACGCAGCGGTCACTCTTTCCCGACCTCGAGCCCGTGGATCTCCCCAATGCCTACTCCCACATTCAAGCGATCACCCCGGCCATTGGGCATCACTGCACTGTCATCCCCTCGAACCTCGCCAATGCCTCCTCATACGCCCGCCGCTCACCCACCGCATCCCTCAGATACCCCTCCTCCTTTCTCCGAATATCCTCCGGAACACCCTCCCCGAGCCCCTGGATCATCTTCTCCTGCTCCTTGACCCCCTCGGCAGCCTTCGCCAGCTTGACCCGCATCTTCTTCGCCTCCGCCTCCGCATCCACACTGCCCTGCAGCTGCAGCAGCACCGCCGCCTCCGCCGAGACAGGGTACACGGAGCAGCCGGCCGGAACCGTATCGTCGGGTCCAAGGACCGAGACGCTGCCGAGGTACTTGCCGGACAGGGACTTGATAGCCGAGGCCTCAGCAGCCGCGGTCGCGTGAGCCTTGTCGGTGAGCGCTTGCACGAACGCCTTGCCGTCCTCCTTCACGCCGTACTCCTGCAGCAGCGACCGGATGCCCTTCGAGCAGCCCAGCACGAGTTCGTACGCGCGATCGCTCTCGGCGTCATCCAGCTTCGCGTCAAACACTGGGTACGCCGCCACCACAATACTCTTCGTCGCGTCCTCCGGTCGCCTGGGCAAGCGCTGCCACAGCTCCTCGGTCAAGAACGGCATGAAAGGGTGCATCAGTCTCAGCCCACCGTCGAGCGCAGTGTAAAGCGTATTCCGTGCACTGCTGCTCTCCTCGGGCGTGCCGTCGCGGATGATGGATTTGCTGTTCTCGATGTACACGTCGCACAGCTCGTACAGCCAGTACCCGTGCGCGGCTTGCGTTGCCTGTGAGAATTCCCGGGCAGCGAGGGCCTCGTTGATCTTCTTTGCCGCATGGGTAAGCTTGTGCAGGATCCAGCGCTCCGGGAGGGACTCCTTGCCCGTCGTGCCGCCGTGCGCGAGGGGCGTGTAGTCGGCGGGTAAGGCGCCGAGGACGTACTTGGTGGCTTGGTAGATCTTGTTGCAGAAGTTGCGGTAGCTGCGCATGACCTTCACGTCGAAGGCGATATCGCCGCCGCCTGTCGTGTAGTTGATGAGCGAGAAGCGCAGGGCGTCAGCGCCGCACTCGTCGATGCCGTCCGGGAAGGCAGACCTCTGCCATTTGCCCGCCCGCTCAATTTCCTTGGGCGCGAGATTGCCCAGCTTGAGCTTGTCGGTTAGCGCGTCCAAAGTGATACCGTCCATGATGTCCACAGGGTCGATGACATTGCCGAGCGACTTGGACATCTTGCGCCCTTCCGAGTCGCGGATGAGGGAGTGGCAGTACACCTCCGTGAAGGGCACCTCACCCGTCAGCTTCAGCCCGAACATGATCATGCGCGCCACCCAGAAGAACAGGATGTCCCAGCCCGTCTCCAGCATGGACGTCGGGTAGAGCTTGGCGAGATCGTGCGTGTTGTCCGGCCAGCCTAGAGTCGAGAAAGGCCACAGGCCAGACGAGTACCACGTGTCCAGACAATCCGGATCACGCTCCAGCTCGAACTCCTTGCCTGGGAACTTCTCCTGCGCTCTCTCCCTTGCCTGAGCCTCGTCCTGGGCGCAGACCCAGTAGTCGGCATCCGTGTCGTACGCCGGGCCATCCTTGACCTTGACATACCACGCCGGCACCTGGTGACCCCACCACAGCTGCCGCGACAGACACCAGTCGTCGATCGTCTCCATCCACCGGTAGTAGGTGTTCTCCGAGTTCTGCGGCCGCAGCTTGATCTTGCCGCTCCTCACAGCCTCGATGGCGGGCTCGGCGAGCGGCTTCATGTGCATCCACCACTGCGGCTTCATGACAGGCTCGATGACGTCCTTGGACTTGGAGCAGAGCGGGATCGACATGGGATTGTCCTTCTTCCCGACGTACAAGTCAAGCTTCTGCAGCTCGCTGATGACCCCATAGCGGACATCGAAGCGCTTCTGCCCCTCGAATGGACCGGCGTTGGAGTTCATCGTGCCGTCATCGTTGAGGATGTTGATGAAGTCGAGATTGTGCTCCTTGCCACGTCTGAAATCGTTGAAGTCGTGCGCGGGTGTGATCTTCACTGCACCCGTACCGAAGCCCATCTCCACACTTGCGTCGCCGAAGATGGGCAACAAGCGGTCCACGAATGGGTGCTTCACCTTCTTGCCGAGCAAGTGCGTGTACCGCTGGTCGTCCGGGTGGACTGCAACGCCAGTGTCGCCCAGCATGGTCTCGGGACGAGTCGTGGCGACCTCGATCGTCTCCT
>JAWDJV010009543.1:0-32708 GCA_033119285.1 Teratosphaeriaceae sp. CCFEE 6253
GATGTGTACCGGGAGTTGTACTACGAGGGAGGTATCAGCTCGGCGTACCTCTGGGCGCTGGAGGAGGGGTTCGCGGGAGTGGTGCTGTTCAAGAAAACGGTCAGTGGGGCTGGCAAGGGCGGGTGGGACAGCATACACGTGCTGGAGGTGTCCGAGGCGGCGGGGAAGCGGTCAGCACATTACAAGCTCACGTCGACCGTCATACTCGATCTAGGGCTGTCGTCTCCGGCGGTGGACAATCTGGAGCTGGCGGGGAACCTCACGCGGCAGACGGAGAGCGATGCCTTGCTCACATCGGCCGGCTCACGGGCGTCGGATGTTGAGCAGGCGCATGTGGTGAACATTGGGCGCATGGTGGAGGACATGGAGACGCGGATGCGGAATCTGTTGCAGGAGGTCTACTTTGGCAAGGCGAAGGATGTGGTGGGTGACTTGCGGAGCATACAGCCGCTGAGCGAGGTGGGACGCGAGAGGGACGCGCACAAGGAGGTGATCAGCAAGATGGGGCGGTGATCTTTATGTGATACGGCTCCAGACTTCTCTAGTCCAGCAGCCATAACAGTCCCGCCACGCTGACAAGCAAAGGCGATTGATCTGCGAACGAGTCGGCTCGACCTTGATTTGTGCCAAGCCGGCTCTGCAAGTGAAGAACTCATGGCTCGATAGCATCCTAGTAAGCCATCCAATTCACACGGAGCAAACACCATCCATGCTCACCTTCGAGGTCGAGGAGAGGGCCACCAAAGCCGTACCTTCCTTGTTCGTCAAGCTGCACCAAACGCAGCGACTGCGCCCAAGAAGCTTGGACTTCTCGACAGCAGGCCCTCTCCTCTCTGTGAATGCATTCGAGCCTTGAGATCAAAGCAACATCCAATACGCTATAGATAAGCCACAGAGGCAGGCCTCTTCACGCCGAACTTCTGCATCAACGCAACCTTTCTTCTTGCACCTCGCAAGCTACAGCCCACGACCCAGCTACTGGACATGGACGCCTCTCCCTTTGGCACCCTGCCTGCAGAAATGCGCAATCAGATCTACGAGATGGTGGTGACGCAACCAGAGGCAGTCAATCTGCGCTACGACTCAGTATGCCATCAATTCTTCGCGACAGCAGCCTCGCCAGACTCAGCCACCACGATTACGGATGACCGCAATATGTTTGCCATCACGCGAGTCTGCCGAGTCTTCAGAGCCGAGAGTACTGCGCTCGTCTACGCTGTCAACACCTTCAACTTCCAATCACCGCCACCGTAAGGCAGCTCGAAACGACGGTGCTTCCATCTCGCGATACCTGATCGCTAACTCGGTCTAGACCCCATGCGCGCGGTCTGCAGAGGGACGCTTTCATTGAACTCGACAAGTTCGTGTCGCTTCTGCCCGCACGGTGCGCTCGACTCCTAAAGCCGACTCTCATCGTCGACTGCCGTCTGTCTCAGATCGGGCCCTTGTTCCGCGAGTTCCTCGGCGACATCGAGAAGCGCGCGCGCGAGGACTCCATGCCCTCCCTGCACATCCACATCATCTACCACGAAGACCCGAGCGAGGGTACTCTGATCAAACGCCCTGCCCCCTCGCAGCCCGGCATGACTACGAGGATCAAGTACGCCGCCTGCCCCCGTTCCTTCGACCTCGATCTGCACGACGTCGCCGCGACACGCGCTTCATGCGATGTTGCGCTCGCGCGACTCACGGCGGAAGCGAAGGCGGCCACGGCCGAGTCGCAGGAGAGTTTACTTTGCACCGACCTGCGGCATCACTTGCAGAACTGGAGGAGGGTGGTCTGTGCCAGGGATGTCAAGCGCATGCAGAGGAGGTGAGTGGCCAAGGCGGCAGGCCCTAAGATGAAGCGCCATGGTCCGACGGTGGACCACGAAGGGGTGAGGTCGGGCAGGGAGCGCAATGTCTCGAGTCTTACTTGCGCGCGACACTGGATAGCGAGGAAGGCGATCGGAGTGCGAGCCCTGACGGTGAGGCACATAGCCACGGATTTGTGGTGATGAAGGTATCTTGACGTGATCCAAAGCGAGTGGGGCTCCCTTTCTGAACAGTGAGGTCTTGTGCTATTGGCGGATTCGAGGGACGGAGCCAAGCAGCTCGAGTCGAGACCCGCAGCCTTAGGGTACCGGAGGGACATGAGCTTGGCAAGCACACCACACCTAAGAGGGAACTGATTAAGCGCACGTACAGGTCACTAGCCGTTCTTCTTTCCCAGTGTTGATACCCTCCCATCAAAGGTATCGTCCCACCAGTCATGCATGAGCCACTATTTGCCAAATGCCCATGAACGCCATCGCTAAAACCCGTTCCAGATCCGGTGGATGCCGAGTGAGAGGCCGTAGTGTCGTCCCAAGGTTCGTGATCATGTGCATCGCTTTTTGTCGCCCCCGAAAACGCCATCGCTGAAACATCATTGACCCCAAACGCCGCGCTGCATCCGCACCCCACAGGCCCCATCGCAGAAGTTCACGAATAGACGAGCAAGCAAAGACCTAAAGCGCAACCCACCCCCTCCCCACAGCATCGAGATACTCCGCCTCCCCCACCGCGTCCCACAAGCCCTCCTCCTTCCCATACGTCCCGCTCTGCCCATACGGCCCCAGCGTACTCGACCTTCGCGCCTCGCCCACAGGCCAGCGCCCATTGGAGCTGATCTCTGCGAGCGCAAAGTCGCCGTGCACGAGCCCCTTCGCGGGCTCGAAGATGCAGCCCGCGAAGAAGAGCTGCGCGGCGAGGTCGTGGCGGACGCGGCGTTTGGCCGCGATCAGGCCGCGGACGGCGTCGAGGGTGGCCTTCAGCTGGTCGGCCTTTGTCGCGGGGGTGTGGTGCCGCGAGCAGTCGCAGAGATCCGTGGCGCGGACCTGCAGCTCACCCGCCCACTTCACCTCGTGATTGGCGAAGAGGCTGGCGCACATGGACGGCACGCTGATGGAGAGGTCGCGCATCTGCGGCAGACTGGCCAGGAGGTCGCAGATGTGCTCGCCCGTCTCGAGGCGGCCGGGGTGCGGGTGGTAGAAGCCGTCGTCGGAGCGGGGCGAGTGCTCGAGCACGCGCAGCGTCTCGCGCGAGGCCCGCACGAGCGCGAGCATGCCCGCGACGGTGACGGTGGAGAGGTTCGTGATGTCCAGGCACTCCAGGTTGGTCGCGGTGCGGGCGATGAGCTGGAGGTCTACGTCGCAGACTGGCTTGTGCAGCGTGTTGCCGAAAATCTTGAGCCGCTTTAGCGAGCTGAAGTCGACGCGAGGGTCCTTGAGCGGGTTGGGCGTCTTGTCGGCCTCGAGAGCCTGGGCTTGGTCGCGCGGGAGGCAGACCGCTTTCAGCTCGAGCGAGTGCAGGGGCACACGGCCCGGCGTACCCACATTCAGCAGATCGATCCAGTTCTGCGCCGTCGCGCGTCGCAGGATGGTCCAAGGCACGCTCAAGTACTGCAGGTTCGGGCAGTTCGCAACGATGGACAGGATGAGCTTATCGGTCTCCGCGGAATAGAAGCCGTTGAACCACAGTCGCCTCACATGTCCCGCAGCAGACGCGAACCTCGCAAACAGGCGATCTGTCTGCTTCAGCGAGCCGTGCGGGTCACGGTAGACGGCATACCCGGACGGCTTGTCGATCAGCTCGTAGATGCTGTACTTGGGCCGGCGGATCGTGAGCTCCGCCCAGCGCTCCGAGCCGCGCCAGGTCCGCTCGAAGACGTGCTCGAGGTTGTAGCCGAGAGCCCACTCGTGCCACTGGGGGCAGACGTGGCGGATGGCGCCGGTCGAGTCCCAGCGGAGGGACTCGCCGCTCAGTGGACCGCGGACATACTTGGTTAGTTTGGTCTGCTGCAGTGGCAGAGGGGCTTGCGAGAGTCCGTAGGTGTAGCTCTCGCCTTCGTCCTCGTTGGCCTGGGTGGCCTTGAGCAGGATGTCGCAGAGGATCTCGTGTGGGAGCTCGTTGATGTGCATGCCTGTGATGAGTAGTAGTGAACGGTTGCAGGCGACTTGATGCCGAAGATGCAAAGGAGGAAGATATGAGAAAGTTTTGCTGTGTCACGAGCAGCGAAGTCTCCTACCACGATCAACAAAAGAGGCAGCAGTGAATCATATACCTGCCACCAACATCCCGACTCCGCCAACTCCACCCTGACGGAATTCTGTCGCACTCTCTCGCCACCACAGCATCGGAAACCTCTTAGTCAACCGTGTCCAAAGCGGCAACCACGATGCCCTACACTGCGACGCCAAGCACGCAAGACCGGGAGGAGAATCTTGCCCAGGTCGTCCCGAACACCACGTGCAGCGACACGACGCGTGACGTATCGGTTCCTGTTACGAAATTTCGTTGGCGTATTACCCCCAGCTTTCGTCCCTGTGGAAGCGGAACGGGTGCGGGGAGGAGGTGCATGTCGGACGGGCTATTGACTGCGTGTCAGGAGGGCGGTCCGCGATGCGCTTCTTGTAGAGCTGCGTGCGGAGGGGGTTCGGGATGGTCATGACACGTTGCGGGGGGAGGAGCAGCTGACGTGCTGCTGGTGTGTTGTCGTTAAGCCGGTGGCAAGCGAGGTGGGAGAAGGGCATCTCCGCGGTCCGTCATCTTGGCGCGCGTTGCAGGGCGGAACAGGTGCGCCCTCGGTCGACAGTCAGTAGTGTCGCTGCAGACGACACGGTGTAGAGAAAGGCGCTGCACAGCAGCATGGAGGAAGCAGGGCCTGCGACCATAGAGATCTTGCAGGCGGCAACAGAGGCTTGACAGCTGTGGGCGATCTCATTGGCTCGGCGATATCCGCCGCTAGCAGACGTGAGGAGGCTCGCAGCGATCTCCGCAGCAATGAACTGGCTCGGGGAGCCGCAGCGTTTCTTCCCGGTGCTTCTCTGGCCGGGTTTGATGCCACGGAGAGCACGATAACCCCTCGCGCACCCCAAGTAGCGCCGGGAATAGCCGTGCAAATGAGGAAAGTTCTTGGCCTTCGCGATGCGCAGATAGATATGCTTGCCGCCCCCCACGCCGCTCCCTTGACACCAAACACCTTGCTACGCCGATTCCACCACGACATGCGCCGTGCACACTCCCATCCCACCCAAAGCACATCGCTCTCCCCACAGGCCGCTACTTCTTCCCCTTCCGCTTTCCCCTCAGACTCCCTTGCGCTTGCGCCGGCCCCCCGGCCTCCACAATCACGGCCTCCTCGTCACTACTCCCCGTCTTCCTCGGCACTGGCGCGTTGGCAGCACTGATCTCCGCCGGCTTCTCTTCCGCAGCAACCTCCTTCATAAAATCCGATTGAATCCCCGCGCGCTTGGTCTCCCACCATGACTTCTCCGCTTCGAGCCCTTCTTGGATCTCCACCATGCGCTGCTTGATGAGCAGGTTCTGGTTCATCTCGTTGGCGGACTGGAAGATCGTCTGGCCCCATTGAGGCGCGAAGGCGTTGGCCTAGAGACACGAAACAGTGTAGATCAGTGCCACGTCCATCGCATACCGAACAGGATGGTTAGACAGGTGTCATCCTCACCTCCTCCACAACGTCCTTGACCTCCGCCTCCATCTCCTGCTCCGCGCGCAGGAACCGCTGCCAAAGCTCATCGCCCACACTACCTCTCTGCAATAGCGTCTGCAGCGCCGGTTTCGCGCCGCGCAGCTGCACGATCCGCTTGATATCCTCCAACGCCCTCTGCAACAACGCAGCCTTGAGCACGCTATCCGGCACCCGACTCAGCTGCTCCTTCTCCACCTCCCCGTCCCCTCCACTCGCCGCACCCTTCTGCTCTCCTGGATCCAGATGTAGGAGACTGAGGTAGACATCCCGCGCCCGATGTGGCGGGAACCACGGCGCGAGCGCAGCGGCCTTGGCGAGTTTGCGCTGGCGGTAGGTGGTGGAGAAGGCGTAGAGGGAGGCGAGGACGATGAGGAGGTAGAGGGTCGGGAGAAGGAGGTTCGTCCAGAAGGGTTTCGGGGGACCAGTGGGTGGGGCGCTAGAGGTGCCGTTGAAGGTGGAGTTGGAGGAGGAGGAGGCGTTGAAGGAGCTGTAGAAGGTGCCGTCGGGGGAGGGGTTGGTAGCGTTGTCCATGGTGATCGCTGTTTGCACTTATGGTGTGAATGGAGGGAAAGCTGTCGTGGTACTATCGTGTCATCGCTACCAGGCCGTTTGTTCCGGTCGTTCGTGTTGTCTTGTCGTAATGGGACAGTACCGGTTTGCTTCACTCTCCCGCAATAGACCAACTGGCCCTCCATCAATATTCTGGCTATGTTTGGCAACTGCTGCAGGGCAATCAGATGGATGCCACGCGGATCTATCCGGCCCGCGTAACGTCACCAGTGAACGGACGAGCTCCAGGTGTGAAGACTAAGCACTTCGTCGCCTAGACATCGAACAGCATCGACGTGATTGGAAGACATCCCACCATGCAACGTCGATAGTTCAACCTACACCATCATCGAAAATCGGCACCAACCACTCCCCTCCATCCTACATCACCTCCGCCACCCACGCCGCTGCCATGATCCTCCGGTTCCAGAGCCGCGAAGGCAATTTCCGGCTGAACGTCGACAACACGACAGACGTCGCTTCGATCCTGCCAGAACTGCTTGAGCATCTACCAAAAGATGTTGACTCCTCCTCCATCACCATCAGCCCGAAGCCACATGGCGCCGAGAAGCGGCTCGTGCAGTCGCTCAAAGGCGTGACCTTCCGCCGCATCCAGCTCACCCATGGCGCCCAAGTCTTCCTCGACTTCACCGAAGCCACGCCCGCCGCGAATGGCCACTCCGTCCCCGCCAACCGCCTCAGCGGCCGCGATGTCGCCCCTGAAGACTCCCTACCCAGCCTCCCCCTCCCCGCAACCGCCGCCCCGACCCTAATCAAGAACCCCTGGGAGACCGTCAAGCAGACTGCCCTTGACGACCGCCTCGACCAGCAAGACGGTAAGATCCACCGCAAGCGCGACGAGAAGATGTGCCGGCACGGGCCGAAGGGCATGTGCGACTACTGCATGCCCCTCGAACCCTACAACAAGACTTACCTCGCCGAGAAGAAGATCAAGCACCTCTCCTACCACTCCCACCTCCGCAAGCTCAACCAGGGCAAGAACAAGTACGAGTCCGGCAGCTCCTACATGCCACCCTTGAGCGAACCCTACTACCGCGTCAACCCCGCCTGCCCCTCAGGCCACAAGCCCTTCCCGCAGGGGATCTGCACGAAATGCCAGCCGTCGGCCATCAGCCTGCAGCCGCAGGAGTTCCGTATGGTGGACCACGTCGAGTTCGCCGACCCGGAGATCATCAACGCCTTCCTCAACTTCTGGCGGCGCTCGGGCGGGGCGCAGCGCGTGGGCTTCCTGTACGGGCACTACGAGGCCTACGACCTGATCCCGCTGGGCACCAAGGCCGTAGTGGAAGCCATCTACGAACCCCCGCAGACCAACGAGATCGACGGCGTCACGCTCGCGGACTGGGACAACGAGGCCTCCGTCGACGAGCTGGCCTCCATGTGCGGCCTCCAGCGCGTCGGCGTCATCTTCACCGACCTCACGCGCCCCACGGACCCGGACGGCACGGGCTCCGCCCTCTGCAAGCGGCACGTGGACTCCTTCTTCCTCTCCTCCCTCGAGATCCTCTTCGCCGCGCGCCTGCAGGCCCGCTACCCCCGCCCAAGCAAATGGAGTGAGTCCGGCCAGTTCGGCTCCAACTTCGTCACCTGCGTCGTCTCCGGCGACCTCGAGGGCCAGATCGGCGTCGCGGCGTACCAGGCCTCCAACGCCGCGGTCGAGATGGCGCGCGCGGATCTCGTGGAGGCGAGCGCGGAACCCGGGGTGATGCTCGTGCAGGACGAAGCGGACGACGCGGCGCTGGGCCGCGCGCGGTATATCCCCGAGGTCTTCTACCGCCGGATCAACGAGTACGGCGCGAACGTGCAGGAGAATGCCAAGCCGAGTTTCCCGGTCGAGTACCTGCTGGTGACGCTCACGCACGGCGCGCCGAATGAGGGGAAGCCGGCGTTTGTGACGAACAGCTTTGCGGTGGAGAATAGATTGGCGATTGGGGAGCAGCAGGAGCCGAGGGATTTGCGGACGGCGCTGAGGGCGGGCGGGAGTAGGGTGGCGCTTGATACGGCGGCGGGGGTGTTGGCGGTCAGTGATTGGCATTTGCTGTGCTTTCTGCATGGACTGGGTGTACTCAGCAAGGTGAGTCTGCTCCCCCTGCCCCCAAATGATGCGCACGAAGAGGCGCTGCGGAGATGAGTTGGGATGCCGATACTGACGGGTAATGACGACAGGACGAGACGCAACTCCTCTGCACCCTGGCCACGACGCACGACGCCGCGCTCGGCAGCCGGCTGATGCACACACCAGGTTGGGCCACCCTTTTGACCGTCTTGGAGCACATGTAGCCCCATCTCACTCCCCCAAACCCGCCTCTATGGCACGCACCTGTACCATAGAACCCTCGGGATCAACGAATCGAGCCTTCCTGCACCCACCGCGGTTCCGTTGTCCGGGTCCGACTCTGCGGGATCTTGTCGTGCTGACTTCTGGCCCTCTTTCTTCCGGATATAGGCTGGCAATCTCTAATGCTGATCCTCGAGCACCTCAAGGACCGGACTCCGAAGCGCGGGAGTGAGGCGGACGGCGGCAGGATGGGGATGGGTGGGTTGATGAAGAGGGTCAGGGGCGTGGATCTTGGGGGCTAAGTCGGCGCCGCGGCACGTAACGTGCGAGCTGGCCTGTCCCACGCAGGTGCCAGCGGGTGAAGGACCAGAGGCAGACGTAGGGAGCTGGGTGTGGGTACAAGGTAACGCACTGGGTGGCGATACGATACGATGCGATAGCGCAGTCTCACTGCGGTCGCCGCCTTAGCTGCGACCGCCGAGCTGTAGCTCTACGCCTCGCTACCTATAGCTAGGTGTACCCACCTGAGCAACTGCATCCCCACTCCAACCCCAGTCTCATCCAGCCGCTGCCGCCACCGCCTTCTTCGCCCCCGCCCGCGGCGCCACGCCCACGGGCAGCAGACTCCGCACCTTCTGCACGATCCTCTCCGCGTCCGCGGAGGCAAAACTCCCATTCAACCTCACCTGTCTCGCGACGGAATTGAGGACCGGCTGCTTGTACTTCGGCTTCCTCTCCTCACCTGCCTCCGTCGCTGTCGCTGTCCCTGTCCCGAGGACGCCATCCGTGTCGTAGAGGCCCTTGACCATAGTGTTGATGAGGGAGGCCTGGACACCCGGTGGCAGAGGCGCGAAGGGTGCGCGGGGTTCGGCCTTGGGTTTCCCATCTCTCGATGCTTGCTTCGGTGTGTCCCCAGTGTCCTTCGCGCCCCGCGTCTTCGTGGCTTCCTTCGAGGGCATGTTCGCCCGTTGCTGCGGAGTGAGGTGCGCGTCAACCTTCACAATCCCATTCGCCTTCGCCACAACCGCGGCCCGGTCCTCCGCGGAATGCAGCTGCATGAGCCGGCCGCGCAGCAGCTGGTGCGTGCGAAGGGTGCCCGTACTCGCTGATGCGGACGCGGATGCCCCGGGGAGATGGCCGGCGGAGGCGATGGCGTGCAGGCGGTCGGCTAGCACGCCGGCGAAGTTGCCGGCGGCGATGGTGGAGGATTTGGTGCCTGAGCGGGTGAGGGTGTCGATGGTGGGTTGCTCGGGGTGGAAGGGGATGCCGGGGGTGGGGAGGCGGGAGCGCTTTTGTGGTGGGCTGGACTTTGTCGGATCGCTTGGTGCGGGTGTGTCGCTGCTCGTCTCTCGCTGCTCTGCTGCTTCCGGTTGGGAGTCCGCCTCCTCTGCGGCTGCCAGATCTTCCACCCCGCCATCACCCCCCAGCACCGCAGCCCCGCCCTCCACGGGCTCTTCCGTCTTCCCACCGAGTGTCCGCGCCCCCCGCACTTGCGACGACACATTCACGTCGCTCTGCTCGTCCTCCTCAATCCCCCGCGTCGCTCTCGCCGCGCCCTGCCCGTACGGCCCTTCCCGCTCCGGCGGCATCGTCTCGCCCATGCGGCCTGGGCTGTCCGACTGGTGGAGACTCTGCGGGCCGACACCGTAGTCTTCGCCGGCGCTGGTGCTGGGGGCGCTGGTCGGTCCGCCGCGATTCAGGGCGCGTATTTCCTCCGAGACCTGGGCGGAGCGTTGGTGGCGGGTGGGACCTCGTTGGGGCTCTGAGTTAGATCGTTAGGTTATAGTCTGCATTAGTTAGAGGGAGTCAATGCGTACTGTTATATGGTGTGCCATTATCATTGCCTTCTCCCTCTCGCTGGCGGATGGAATTGTGAAAGCAGCGGACGCACTTTCCGCTTTGCCGCCATTGCTGGCGCAGTAGCTGATGCTCGGCGGAGCTCAGGGTGGATAGCGAGCCTCGTGATAACATTGTGGAGTATGGTTGCGAGTGCTATGCTGAGGGGGCATGTGCTGTGTCCTTGGCCAATGGAACCATCATCTGCGGTCGCATCCCCTTTGGGATTCAGGTACACCCAGGCACGTGCTGGGATACAACTCTGCATCACTTGTGCATCGATCACCTAAGATAGGCATCCAGGGGGTCGCCACAGATATGCGCGACAAAAGCTTTCACGTCAATGTTACAATGATCGGCATCTCTGGATGTCCCGTCCCACCTCGATGTTCCGTCCCTTCTGGACACTTAGCCAAGCCCGTGGGCGAAGCACCATACCCCAACTCCAACCCCAGCATAGCGTAGGCTCTCTCCCATATCCCCTTTCTCCCATATCCCCTTCCACCCAGCAAAGCTCTCCAAGCCATGTGTTTCACTCCCGCCGACGTCCCCACCTCGTCTCTAGGAAATCATCTTCTTCCACCTCCGCAGATCCCACAGCAAGACCCCCAACCCCGCCTGCCCCATCAGCGTACCCGCGGCCGCGACCTCCTGCCGCAGCGCCACAATCGCGGCCTCGCACGAGGCAACGGCGTCCCGCATATCGATATCCAGCACGTACACTCGCGAGACACCTAGACCGCTGGGGGCGCCGATCCGGGCAAAGTCCTCCACGTAGGGGTACTCGATGCGCACGTGCAGGGAGCGGAGGCCGGCGAACTTGTCCCGAGCGTCGTCGTGGTCGCGCTCGAGGTACAGTTTGTTGCATTTCCTGCACGCGATGTACGGGCCGCTGCGCACGAGCGTCGGCTGAAGGAGCAGGGAATGGGCTGCTGGCAGCAGGGCGATGAAGGCGTCGAGCCCTTTGGGCGGGCGACGTACTGAGAAGCCATCACACTTTCTGCCGTCAAGTCAGCGAAGGTGTTCTGTCGAGGAGAGTGCGACCATGCCCTGGGGTTCCTCTCCCGTGACTTACTTCTGGTCTGGTGGTGCCGGGAAGCGGAACTGGTTGCACGAGTAGACCAGCGCGCTGCACTCGGCCCTGAACGCACGGCAGACGCGGGTGATGGCGAACATGTTGGGCATGCCAGTCGAGCCATCCGCAGGCACGAACTTGCGAAGCTGAGCGTCATGTCGCAGGACGACCGGGCCCGGCTGGCGGATGACCAACTCGTAGACGGCGTCGCGCAGCTCTGCTGGCAGGCGGCCGAAGACAGAGTTCTCCATCGTGTGTGCTCGAGGGCGAGGACGCTCGCGGGTCAAGTTGCGGAAGTGTAGGAAGGGATGTCGCGTTGCTGTGGATGTTAGCGACTAGAGTACGTGCGGCGATGATATATATTCCGTTCCTTTGTTGACCCTCGTGAACGTGTTTGGCGAGGGAGGTCACACTTCTTGGCACGTCACTGATTGGGTCCAGCTGGCGTCCAGCCACCGCGTGAATACGCGTGCGCAGTTGGGTCCAGTGTTGAGCAAAGTGATGCGAGTGACGGCCAGGGACAGCAGAAGGGATTTCGAATCTTTGTCCATTCACTCGTGACCGCGCCCCAGGGGCGGCCAGTGCCACCGTTGCTCTCGGACATTCTGGAATCCTCGAGAACCGAGCAGCAGAGCACATTACCCTGTCAGGCCTCGATCACAGCTCAAGCACGATTCGCCATGACTGGTAGCAGTGTCAGCAACACCAGTCCATACGGGCCCATCCCGCACGATCTTCACTCCACCCCGGCAACTCCTCACAAGCAAGCCTGACTTGCTGATCCATCATTGCTGACCGCTACACTCGTGGCAAGCGTACAGTCTGCGGTCATGCGAGGCGGGCACGACCTACCCGAGGGGCACGAGAAGTGCACAACCAACCCTCTCTCGGACGTCGCAACGGCAGGGCGAACGAGGACGCGTCGGCATGTCCTGCGTCGAGGGATCGCACTCGGACGAGGTCAGCGCCATCCGTCGGGGTTGGGCACCGGTACGTCCGACTGCAGGCTCTGCAACGTGTGAGCGGGGGCTTGGGGCCAGCATGCAAGTGGTGTGGCGTTGAGTCCGTGGCTCGTGCGCCAGAGTCGGGCTCCCTGGGACACTCTCATCTGTGCCCTCTGCTTGAACGTCCCCGCCGTGGCCCATGGACCTTGCGGCGTCGGCTCGGCTTCGCAGGCCAAGCTACGCGAGGGTTCGATACCGATGTGCTGCAAGCGTCCTGAGTAGCTGCTGAGCCAGCTGGGTCCCTCGACCTCGCAGCACCAATGTCGCGGATTCTCAAGAAACATCGGGAAGATGGACTGCCCGTACCGGTCTTTCCCGTCGCCTCAACCCTTCCGCCTCTTGCACAGTGCGGCCACAACCGAGATATCATCCAACTTCCCCCCTTCGATCGCCAGCCCCTCCTCCACCGCGCGCTCCATGAAGGGACTACCCGCAAAAGGATCCTCCGCGATCTTTCGCGCCGCCAACACGATCTCTTGCGCCACAAACCGCATTCCCTCCGCTAGCACCCTTTTCCCTTCGTTCCCGGCCTCCTCCCGCCACCCCTCCAGCGACGCCACAGCCGTCTCGGCGATCTCCTCGCCCCACAGATTGTCCGTCACCCCGTCCGACAGCGCCAGCACAATGTCCGCCTCCTCCACCTCGACGCGACTCAGGACCGCGTTGCCCTGCGGCGTGTCAGGGGAATTGGTGCCCAGCTGCCGCGGGCAGTCAAAGTAATGCCACTGCTCCTCCGTCTCAAACAGAATCTGACGCTCCCGCTGCCGCACAATCATCACCTTACTATCACCCAACTGCGCCACGTACACCACCGGCCGAGCCTCCCGCCCAGCCTCCCCAGCCACGTAGTGCAAGAGCGCCAGACTGCTCGTTGTCGTCCCGTCCCAATTATTCGGCTCACTGAGCGCCTCCTTCGTCCGCTCGTACGCCTTCGCCATGTACCCCACCAGATCCGGCGGTCCGCCCTCGGCCCCATACCCATCCCCCTCCGCCGCCAACGCCGCGAAGTGTAAGATCAACCGCGACCACAGCGGCGCGTGTCCCCGTTCCCGCTGCGCCCAAGCGCCCACGCCGTCGTTCGCCCCGATTAGATTCTCACTTACCAGCACCGCGTCATCCCCGACCGTGATCCCGCGAATCAGCTCGCCATGGACCTTCGGCTGTCTCCGGTCGGTGGACTTGTTGTGCGTGCTCAGCGGATCGCTGAACGAGCCCGAGGGCGGCGAGAAGAAGGGCGGCGGGAACGGGCGCGAGGGCCGCTTCGCCCAGCCCGCGTAGCCGGCCTCGAAGTAAAATGGCGAGGGGCTGACGCGCGTGGGCGTGTTGTCCGGCACCGGGGTGCGGAGGCCGATGACCGGGTCGCGGGAGCGGGCTTCGTGGCGGAGGCCGCGGTGGGCGACCGAGAAGGAGAGGCGGAGGAATTGGGTGGGAGGGCAGCGGTGGCGGAGGTGCAGGACGAGCATGCCGCCAGCCGACACAGCGAAGGAGGCTGTGGGCTACATACCCGACATGATGTCGAAGTACAGTAGATGGATGCACACCGCTGGACCAGTAAGTTCGACCGACAGGTATTGCGGGGTCTTGGCGCAGATCCGGTAATAAAGCAGCGTGAGCCAACAGAAGCTTTACAGAGGGTATCTCCCCTTCCATCCTTTACATCAACGCCGCCCGCTATGCCCAAACATGCCCCCCTCCCCCTCCGAGCCCGTCCATCTACCGCCCCTTCTTGCCCTTCTTTCCCCTCCTCTCCCCCCCTTCGGCCTCCTTTTGCGCCTCCGCCAACGCCTCGCCGGCCTTCCTCTTCCCCCTCTCCCCATCCCTCCCCGACTTGACCGCGAACGTGCTCCCCCCCTTCCCCTTCTTCACCGCCTGCTCCGCGTCCTCCCACCCCGCCGCCCCATCCGCAATGGCATAGTGCCCCAACGGCAGCGCATCGATCGCCTCCCTCTGCCGCGCCCGCTCCGCCTCCTGCACCTCAAACTCCGCCCCGCCCGCCGCCAGCTCGGCCTCCAGGTCCTGGCCAACAGCCTCCATGTCTACATCCTCCGCCCCCTCACCCCCGCCATTCGCCGCACTAGCGGTCTGCAGCGCCGCCCGCGTCGGCATCCCCTCCTCCACTCCCCTGCTCTGCACAGCGCGGAAATTCACACACACCTTCCGCACCACCTTGCCAAACATGGCCAGCATCTGGCTCCCGCCCACACCCAACTCCCTCCCCACCTCCTCCATCTCCTTCCGCTGCAGCCCGATTGCCACCAGCAGCGCCCGCTGCACGCCCGACAACGCGATTCCCCCCTCCCCCTGCAGCCGCCCCGTGAAGTACAGCTGCGCGAGACTGGGCAGCAAGTCCAAGATGGCGTGGTAGTCGAGCATGTTGTCCGCGTAAGACTCCAGCCGCTTGAGGTCGAAGGGCGTGAACAGCGCATCCAGCTCCACCTTCGTCAGCGGCGTCGTCCGCTCCCCGTCCTCCAGCATCTTGATGCCCATGTTCGCGCTCTCATCGATCGCAAGCGCCTGCACGCTGCCAAACGCCCGGAATTGATAGCTCAGCAGACTCAGGAACCTCTTATGGAAGTCCTTCGCGTACGCCCCGAGCCACGTCGGATCGCTCCCGCCACTCTCCAGCGTCCTCAACATGACCGCCGTGTGCTCCCCGGTCAACTCATTGGCCGTCTGCCGCAAATAGACCGGGACGAACCCCGCGCGCTTCCAGAAGCGATGCAGCGGCTGCGTGAGCCCGAACGAGACGCCCAGGTACTCGAGCGCGGCGGGCCGCCGCTCCGAAAGCCGCGCGAACAGCGGCGGCATGGCGCGGATCTCGCGCACCTTGACATCGTCCCGGAGCAAGGTACTCTCCTCCAGCTCCGCATCACTGACGCGTACCATCTCCTGCTCGTGCGCGGCCACCAGCTCCACGGCGCCTTCATCCAGGTCCACAAACTTCCCCTCGTAGAACTCCGTCAGCAGCTGCACAGCCCGCGACCCGTACCCCATTCCGCCGTAGCTCGGATCGACCGCGATCCGCACGACCCGCGCCCCGCTCAAGCCCGCAAACTCCGCGTCCTGGAACTGCTGGCTCACCAACCAGGGAATCAGATCCCCGCCCGCCCTCTGGCCCCGCGCGAGCCCGCTCACGACACTCCCGCGGCTGATGCGCCCCTCGAGCGCGACCTGCAGCACACACAGCACCTCGGGCAACTTCCCCGCATCCTCCGCAATGGGGGCCACGAGCACAAACAGCTGGTGCGCGGGCGCATCGGACATGAGCTGCAGGTCGTTGGGCGAGTTCTTGTAGTGCGACGCGACAGAGACGGCCAGCATGCGCTGCAGAAACTTCTCTGAGACCGAGTGGAAGGAGAAGAGGGTGTCGCGGTTGACCTGCAGGAGCTGGCAGGCCGAGGGGTGCGGCGTCCCGCCCGCGGGGCCGCCGTGGGGTGCGTGGCGGGGGAGCGTGGCGTCGAGGCAGAGGAGGCGGTTGAGCCAGGTCTCGACGGCGTCGTTGGGAGCGTAGCGGATGGGGTGGGAGAGGGTGATTTCGCGGAGGGAGCGGGCGGAGGTAGAGGAGGCGCCGTTGGAGGTCGAGTTGGAGTTAGAACGGGAGGTGGGCTGTTCGTCGTTGGCTGATTTCTTGGCACCACCACCGCGGGACTGCTCGCGGAGCTGTTGGATGAGTTTTAGGGAGAGCGAGCGGCCGGTGCCCTCGTAGCCGTTGATTGTCGAGGCCATGAATATCAGGTAAGGTCCGATCAGTTTCCGCACCAGTGGTAAGGGTATGGCGGCAGCTTCGTCGATGACAAGCAGCTCTGCCTGGCCTAGCGTGTATGCATCCTGCGGCTGGATGTATTGGATGGTCTGTCGATGTTGCCGGTGCACGTTCACGCGTACGATCGCCTTGTTGAAGTCTGGGTTGGTGGACTGGATGATCGTGTAGTCTTGATGGTCCAGATAGCCGAGCGCATCGAAGCCCTTGAAAATGAACTCGAACAGCGTCTTCAGATTCTCAGGTGATGGCGAGGTGATGAAGATGTTGCTGTAGCCATGCGCGATGGCCGCTGCGATCGCCACGCCCAGCGCTGCGGACTTGCCTCGACCGCGGGCTGCTGTGAGAGTGACTGTGCTGGACATGGTCTTTTCCGAGATGGCTTCCACGAATGTGAGGAGCGCCTTGGCTTGGTCTGTCGTCTTCGCCAATTGGACGAGCGAGCCAACGGGCTGCGTCTCCGCCAGGCTCTCCTTGATCTCCTCCAGCTCGATCTGTGCCGCCGACTTGGTCTCGTCCTCGATCGACAGCTTCCTCTCGACCACGTTCTTGCCACCCGATATCGGGAGCACATTCATTTCGTCGTCGACGACCAGACACGACTCGCAGCTGCCAAGCGACAGGATGAAGCGCTCATTGAACCGCGCCACCACATCCCCATGCGCTTCCGTCCGATACCTCGAGTGGATATCCATGGACATGGTGTACAGCTGCTTCAGACTGTGCATCCCCTTCAACAACAAGATCACCAGCCCACCGCCCTCCACCGTCTCAATGGTCCTCGCGAGCAAGTTGGGCGTGATGGCCTCGAAGTCCTGCAGGATGCACATCCCGAACGTGTTCCCCAGAATCTTGTCCGTCTCCTTGTAGTACACATACCGGATGCTCTGCGTGCTCACAAACAGCTCGAAGGGGTCGTTGTTGTCCGAGTCGCGGATGCCGCGCTTGACCTCCTTCTTGAGCTTCTGCTCCCGCTTCTTGCGGTGGCTCGTGAAGCCCAGCAGCTTGTTCTTGTAGGCCCACAGCACGGACTTGTTGAGCTTGATATCGAGGTTCAGCAGGATGTGGTAGAGGTTGACGATAACGTCCTTCTGCCGGTCGCCGACGACGACAAAGAAGCTGCGCTTCTTCTCCTGCATGCCATTGCGGATGAGCGCCGGGATGCGGGCGTCGATGGCCTTTTTCGGCATCTTGATAGTGGCTCCCTCTGCCTATCACACGTGTTGAGATGTGGGTATCATTAGTCGTAAGTCGTGCATTAACGAGTTCACAAGGAAGCTCTGGGCTGTGGGAGATCGCAGAAGATGGACTTCGAACATTTTCATGTACCCCGCATAACTCTAAATACCACGAGCGGCGGCCCGCTGTCGATCACGGCTGTGGCGCATCCGCCTCGTGCCTCGGATGCGGAATGCTGGATCCTCCCCTCGATACCAGAATCAGGATTATACAACTGCATTCCCTCAGACATGACATTACAGGACAGCATCGTGGCCGACCGCTCGCTTTCTATGAAAGCATGATCCACATCCAGAACCCATCACGATGACATGGAGAAGACGAAAAGCCCCGCCATCGCCGGGCTGGCCGCAGGAACCATCCTCCTCTGCCGCAGCCTCCCCACCACCTTCGCCCTCGACAAGCCGGTACACTCCAGCATCCTCGTGCTAGCATCGTGCGCCGCCAGCATCGGCGGCTGGAGCCGGCTGCTGCCAAGAGAAGGCGCGGGGCGATCGCACAAAGGCCAGCAGTACGATGCGGTCCCCTTAGGCGACCTGGCTCAGCCGCCGAGCTCGCGAGACCCGTCGCCGAGTCCGGAGGATGTGCGATACCCGTCCAGCCTGCGGGACCTGCGGATACTGTTCCTGGTGCTGGTCTTGGCGATCTGCACACGGGTGGAGCTGCTGCGCCAGGTGATGGCCAACACCCAGTGTGCCACCTCGAGCTGGGAGCCCATTATACCTTTACTCTTCGCGATTGGAGACTATATCACCGTTCAGCGACATCGGAAGCGGGCCGAGTCCGAGGACGAACCGGGCGGCAGCGTGTACGATTGGCTGGAGAGCTCGTGGACGACTGCGCGGTACCGATACGTCGCGGCTACTGCACTACTAGCTTACGGTGCAATTCATGGCCTGGTCTTAGCCAGCGGGCCGAGGTCGACGTTCATATGCGCCGCGGCACTGCCTTACCGATGGGTCATACCACTATTACAACGGATCAGCACTGTCTTGGACCTCCTGATCCTCTACTGCATTGGACAACTGGCGCATCAGCGGGAAGGCCGGGGTGAGCGCGGCGTGGCGCTGCGCTTCATGTCCGTGGCCTGGGCGTTCCTCTTCTCCGCGGTCATCATCTTGGGCACTGGCATCGTGTACTATACCCTTGTGGAGCAGGACCGGAAATGGATTGCGACGATACCCCATCTGTATTTCTGGAGCACACTGCGACTGGATGCGTTGATTTGCTTTACTGTCGTTTGTACGATCATCTGTGTAAGTGGGGGCAGCGATTCTGGCGACTGCACCGCCTCTGACGACAACTAGATACACCATCTCGGCGTCATGACCACGTCGACAATAGCGACTTTCGTCGCTGCTTCCGCCCTGACAACAGCTCATGCATGGAACGACCCGCACCCCTTCCCGCCCACCGCGACCGGGACAGCCTTCCTGGCCATCTCCGTAGCGATCTTCGGCTTCGCAGCCTACCTGCACATCGATGGCATGGACAACGCCTCCACAACCTCGACCTCACCCGCCTTCGCCAAGGTCCCGTCCTGGCTCTACCTTACTCTCCCGGTCCTCTTCTTCGTCCGTACCGGCCTCTGGGCCTCGCACCACTCCACCGTCACCTACCACCCCATCGACCTGCTCATCTACAAAGCGCAGAGCCAGCACGAGGCGTACATCGCCCAGACCTCAGCCAGCAAGACCCTAGCCGAAGCCGCGCAGGCGTACGAGACGCGCTACCACCGGCGACCTCCGCCAGGCTTCCAGCACTGGTACGCCTACGCCACCGCGCGCAATTCCGTCGTCATCGACGACTACGACAGCGTGGCCCGGGACCTCCTCCCCTTCTCCGCGCTGGCCCCGGCGGAAATCCGGCGGCGGACCTGGCAGCTGATCGCGAACCCGTGGAACGACGCGGCGGGGATCAGCATCCGCGACGGGAAGGTGGACATCAGTCCCAACGTCGTCCCAACGCACCGCTGGATGCTGGACGGCGTGGTGCAGATGATTGGCCACTTTGCCGAGTTCCTGCCGGACATGGATCTGGCGTTCAATTTGAACGACGAGTGTCGCGTCGCTGTGCCGTGGGAGAAGGCGGAGGAGATGCAGCGGGTGGGCGAGGTACCCAGTGTCGAGGGGCCGGTCAGTAATGGCTTCAGCGAGGCGCGGGCGGAGCAATGGCAGGCTATCCCCGAGGAGCCCATCGCGGAGACCCCGCTCACGGAGCGCTCATGGCAGCGCACCTTCTACGAATTCGGCAGTGTCGGCTGCCCGCCCCACTCCCCTGCACGCACACAGCGCGACTGGAACGTCGGCGAGCTGTGCACGGCCTGCACGGCCCCGCACTCCCTGGGCGCCTTCCTCGCCAACTGGACGCTCGCGGCCGATATCTGCCACCAGCCCGACCTGGCGGACCTGCACGGCGTCTACCTCTCCCCGGCCGCCTTCAAGGCCACGCACGAGCTCTACCCCATCTTCTCCCAGTCCAAGGTCGCGGGGTTCAACGACATCCTGTACCCGTCGGCGTGGAACTACATCGACAAAGCCAAGTACGACCCAAGTGATGAACACCCGGACCCCCCCTTCGCGGAGAAGAACCACACCCTCTTCTGGCGCGGCGCGACGTCCGAGGGCGTGTCCCCCGGCGCGGGACAGTGGCGCGGCATGACGCGCCAGCGCTTTGTGCACCTGGCCAATGACAACGGCAATGGCAGCGCGGCGGCGCCGCAACCATTGCTCCTGCCCCAGCACGGGGGAACCACCGACCACAACACGCTCGCCTACTCCACCCTCCCCATCTCTTCCCTCACAGACATCCTGCCCACGGACATTCACGTCGTCGACTCCATCGCCCGCTGCGGCGGCCCCGACTGCGCGCATCAGGCCGCCGCGTTCGCGCCTTTAGTCCCGCCGTCCGAATTCCAAGATCACTGGCACTACGCCTACCTCCTCGACCTCGACGGTGCGGGCTTCTCCGGCCGCTTCCTGCCGTTCCTGCTGTCGCGCTCGCTGCCGTTCAAGGCCGGGGTGTTCCGCGAGTGGTGGGACGACCGCGTGACGGCGTGGCAGCATTTCGTCCCGCTCGATGTGCGGGGCCAGGGGGTCTGGGGGACGTTGGCGTTTTTTGCTGGGGTGAAGGCTGGTGGGGACGGAGGTGGGGTAGGGGGATGGGAGGCGCGGGAGATGGAGGGGGAGCGGATTGCGGAGCGCGGGAGGGTTTGGGCGGGGGAGGCGCTAAGGAAGGAGGATATGGAGGTTTATTTCTTCCGGGTGCTGCTGGAGTGGGGCCGGCTGACGGATGATGCGCGCGAGGGAATTGGGTATGTGGATGCTGGGTAGATCGGTTCTTGAACTAGTCGTGCCAGGTCACGTCATCTGGGGCGCCTAGTACTGTATATCTTCTACGCTCGGACTGCAGAAGACCTGATGGTGTCGTCCCGTGAGTACATGCCAGCACAGTGGGTATAATTCAGCACTCTCCACTCCATCTCGTTCACCCACCCTAAGATGCGTAGATCTACATTCGCCCTTCATCAATACCTCTGTTAGACTCGATCTCATTGGGTATATAGTACACAACTCACTGCCTGCCGTTCCCCGCCAAACACATCGCAGGCAATGGATCACTCCCACATGGACCACTCCGGTATGGACCACGGCGACATGGGCCACGCCGACTCGCCCATGTGCAGCATGAACGTAGACCACCCTTCCACCTTCCCATCTCCTCAATCTCCCACTGATCGCTCCCCTAGATGCTCTTCACCTGGGACACGACGAACCTCTGCATCGTCTTCCGCGCCTGGCGCGTCACGGGGCCCGTGACCCTCGTGCTCGCGCTGCTGGGCGTCGTGGCGCTGACGGCCGGGTACGAGGCCGTGCGCGAGGCGTCGCGGCGGTACGAGCAAAGGCTTGCGGCGATGGTGGAGGGGGGGCCTCGTAAGTACTCATCCCACCTGAGACCGTGCCTTTGGTCAGGGTTCTAGGGGCTTATGTGTGCCCGTGCAGAAGGAGGCGAACGCGGCTCACTTCTTTGGGCAGGGAGCACGGCTCAAGCGGAGGAGAAGAGGGGGAGGGTGGTCAAGGCGGCGTTGTATGCGGTGCAGGTGTTCTACTCCTTCTTCATCATGTGAGCGTTGCTTGCCCGAACCTGCTCATGGCGAACACTGACATAGCGAAGGCTTCTGTTCATGACCTACAACGGCTGGGTCATGGGTGCGGTCGGCGTCGGCGCCTTCATCGGCTACCTCCTGTTCGGCGGCTCGAGCATCGAGAAGAGCGCAGCCTGTCATTGATCGTGCCGCACGATATACGCATATGCAATTCACAGCCCCCGCCACATCGTCTTCGCAACGTGATCAGCCCGCTTGCGCGTAGTCTTCATCATCCCCAGATACCTCGTCTCGGCCAAAGCCCGCTGGAACAGCGCCATCGTCTCCGCCTCCTCCCTGCCATCCCCAATCACAGCCTGGAACGCCTGCCACAAGTCACTAGCATTGATCAGGCTCCCCGACTCGAGATACAGCTGGTACAGCACAGCCGTCGCAGGCTGCGTGGCCGCGAGCGTGGCTTCCTCCCGCCCATCCCCCGTCTCGGGAGCGCAGCAGTCGCAGTCCAGGTAATCGTGCGGTGCAGCGAGTGCGCGCTCGATGGCGTGTCGGGGCCGCGGCGTGAAGACTTCGCGGTAAGGGGACTTGAGGTCGTAGACGAAGACCTCGTGGTACGGGAGATCCCGTGGGTCGACGAGGGAGCTGTGGAGGACGTCCTCCAGGTTCGCGGAGAACAAGGCCAGGATCTCGGTGTAGGCTTTGTCGTCGGCGGAGAGCGCGGCCTGCTGCTTGCTGAGCTCGACTTTTTGCGCGACGACGGTGGTCCGGAGTGTCGAATTGCGGAGGTCGTTTTCGCTGCGGAGAGGCTTTGCGGCGTTCCCCTGTCTCTCGACGAGATCTTCCAAGCGGCTGAGCAGTGGCTGAGCGTTCCCGAAAGCTGTCTCGCCCGTCTCCGTGTTCAGGGTGTCCAGACCGCGCATCATGTCGAGAAGCACGTTCGATGGCGCCTTCCGTATACCCAACAGCAGCGACCTGAGCATCGGCGAGCCGAGAAGCTTGCCGGACATGGCCTGCACGTACAAAGCTGACAGGGGTGGCACCTGCGTGTTAGGCAGCCTCTGCTGCAGCACGCGGATGGCCCGCAACGTGTACACCATCGTGCTCAGCTTCCGCTGACCTTCTCGGATCGACGTGAGGGCATCGCTCCGCAGCACCACATCCTCCTCCAACAACGTCTTGACAGTAGCCATCCTCCCCTCCTCCAGCAGGCGTCGCGCATGCCTCCGAAAGGAGTCGCAATTGCGTAAGGCCTTGTGATGCTCCGGCCCGATCTCGAATGAATCGTCGGACGGTCCAAGGAAGATGCTGAGAGCATTGGCATAGTACGCCGACATGCACGCGTACTTCACACCCGCGACGAAGCTCTCAATACTCAGGAGGTAATCGCGCTGCCGCTCGAGCATCCCCTCCACCACCGCCCCGCCAAGCCAGAGCGGTGCGCCGGCGCCGAGCAGCGCGTCGCAGACGTGCTCCACCTCCTCGCCCGCGGGCGCGACGTCGAAGACGCGGGCCTCCAGCGCGCGGACCGCGGCGCGGGAGAGGCGCTGCTGGAGGGCGTCGACAGAGGTCGCGACGGGGAGGAGGCAGGCGAAGGGGATGCGGGCGCGCCAGCAGGCGAGGAGCTCGAGGAGGTCGGAGAGGAGGTCGCGGTCGACGGCCTCCGTGTCCTCGAACGCGAGGACCACCTGCGCGATCGCGTTGGCGCGGACGTGGTCGTGGAGGACTTGCAGGTCGTAGTTGAGCAGCTTCGGGCCTTTCGCTCGAGTCGACCGGAGCTCGTCGTCATCCTCAAGATCGTCGGTCTCTTCACGACTCGAGGTCGCGCGTTGGATGATGGTCTTCAGCACCGCCTTCAGGTTCGTGCCGGCCCTCGATGGCAAGGGCACGAAGATCCGCCGGTGGTGGCCCGCACGTGACTTCTCCGCCAGCTGCTTGACGATGCTCGCCTCTGTCGCGCCATCCGGGCCGGTGAGGATGATGGCCGTGGGTATGCCACGAGGTTGCTTGTTGGAGGCGGCGGTGTTCAGGTATCGCCACACGCTCTCCGTCGTAATGTCGTGGATGCCGCTCAAGCGCGCCTGGCTCGGTCAGTCGTGGTCGAAGTCAGACACTAAGTCGACTTACCTCTACAGCTTGCTGTTGGATGCGCCAGGCCTGCTCGAAGGCTCGACGTCGCCGATCCCACGAGGTCTGCAGCCCTTGCGGCTTGACTCGCCGCCGTTTCGCCGGCCGCTCATGGTCGGGCTTGAACACGTACACCTTCTCATATTCCATATTGGTCTTCAGAAGAGTCGTACGTGCAGTGGAGAAGGAGCGAGGTTAACCTCTTCGCAATCGAGGTCGCAGAATCGTCCGTGCGCGGCGCGTTCGAAACGCGTGAACTTCAAGCCCACGAAGGGAATAACATACGCCTACAACAATACAAGCCGATGTCCGGAAAGATCCCACCAGACCCCTGACACCCACGAGAACCGCTGTCAGACAAGACCAGACGCTGCTCGGCTACAGGCACCCGTGACGATGCAAGACTGGCACTGACCATCGGCTCAACTGAAATATCGAGCCAAGAAATCGCTCGTAAACTCATCATGAGTATCGCTACCGACACGCTACAGTCCGCCAGTCATCAGACATGGCGAGGGTTGTGAGAGTTGTCACACTATCCCGTTCTTTACTTCCCACCCATGTGCATCTTCGTCTTCATCTTGTCCACCAGCCCCTCCTTGTGCGCCTCCGACGACGCGCCGCCGCCATGACTAGCCGGCGCCGCCGCCCCGCCCGTGTTCGCCGCGGTGTTGCTGCGGACCTGATCTGTCATCGTCGTCAGTAAGCACCCTCACTCCCGCGCGGGAGGAACAATGTCAGTCGGTTTACACACCCGTGGGCTGCCCATCCGCACTACTGACGCCCGGCCGCTCCGCCTCCTGCCTGGGCGGGACGTCCGGCACGATCTTGCTCTCGCCCCAGTGCCGCTGGCCCAGCTTCTCCCCGCCCGCGGTGGGGATGGCGTCGCGGTTCTCGCGCGACGACCCGGTCTCCTTGGCCGACAGCTTGTTCTCCTTCTGCGCCAGGCCGCTGGCGTCGTGGTCCGAGGCGTCGGCGCGCTCGGCGTTGGTCAGACTGCTGTCGGTGGCGGACTCCGTGGGGCCGGCGTCGGTGGTGACGTCGCTGTCGCGGGGCGTCGTGGGGTTCATGGCGGGCGCCTTCATGGCGTCGGCGTTGGTGGTGTCGGTGAGGCCGCCGTCGCCGGCGCCGCCGGACATCGCGCTGCGGTCGCCATAGCTGGCATCGCGCTCGCCGTAACTGGCGTCACGCTCGCCGTAGCTGGCGTCGCGCGCGCCGTAGCTGGAATCACCCAGGCCGGAAGTCGAGGTGCTCGTGCCCTCCTCGTGAGCTGGCTTGCCGCCCAGGCCGAGCATGTTCTTCATGCCGGCCAGGTAGCCACCGCCGCCGGATTGCGTGGTCTCGCTCGACGCTGCAAATCGCGCATCAGCACCGCCGCAGAGCCCAGCACTTACCTCCATGATACCCGCCGACACATCATCTACGCCAGGACCGCTGACCAGAGTAATGCTGCGTAGCAATGAGAAGAGCGGAAAGACGTACCACCCGTGCTGCCATGCGGCTGGCCAATGTGATCCTTGATGTGGTCGATCCCCTCCTGGTGGATCTGGTCATCGCTCTGCGACGACCCGCTGCGGACGCCGTCGCCGAAGCGCGTGCTATGGCCGGCCCTGTCGTGGGAATACGCGGCCCCGCCCTGCTCGACGGCTTGCCCGGACATCCCGCCCACGCCCTGCGACGAGCCACTGCCGATGCCGCTGCCGAAGGCACTGCTAACACTGGTCGTGTCGCGGGGATAGTCAGCGCTCTCCTGCCCTGACATCCCGCCCACGCCCTGCGACGATCCGCCGCCGTAGCCACTGCCACCACCAGTCATATCGCGAGAGTACTCGTCACCTCCCTGCTGCGAGGACAGCCCACCCACACCCTCCGACGCCCCGCCGCTGGTGTAGCCCGTGCTGCTCCCCGTCGTCTGACGCAGGTGCTCGGCCCCCTCCTGCTTGACGTTCCGCTCCGACGTGCCGCCGACGCCCTGCCCGCTGCCCATCTTGCCGTCGGCCTTGACATTCGGGTCGAACATGTTGCCCGCCATGGTCGGGTGCGGGCCGCCGGCCTGCAGGCGCTCGCCCTGGGGTCCTTCGGAACTGGCCATGCTTGTTGCTGTTGTTCGAGCGCTACTCCTGCTTCGGTGGGTGGGTGAGTGCGTGCGTCCTGGTGTGTGACAGAGTGTTGCTAGTGGATGGTAAGGCACGACTGCAACTGTGTGCGAGAGTAAGGTAGTCGATGATGAGAGGGCCGCCGCGAACCTATGAGCACCCCACCTGCGCGTTTATGTAGCTCTCCCCAGGCGACCCGGAAACCGGTACGGACTGCGCGGCGCAGCAGCCTCACGCACGGTCGGTCACGCACGCACGCACGCACGCCCCGGCTGCCACGCTACATGTACACCATGTGCCTAGATCCTGTCGTTGCGGGCTCCGGGCGGGGTCCACGTCTCCACCCACGTCATGCGGGGTCTGAAGCTTGAATGGCAGGACAGCTCCGTCGATGAACCTTGGCAGCGGTCGGCCCGTGATCCTGTTCGTGGAGCGCTCATTGGGTGGGAAACAAGACGGGTGACTATAGAGGGCTGGTCATCGCCTTCTGTCGTGACAGCGGATCTGCAGCGGTCTAAAATGTCGTGTGTTATCGTACGATCGGGTTCCTGCCTGTGTATTATCAACACACGATCTCTCCAAGATCCCGCATCCCGAATCCGGCCTCCGGCACCCGGGCCGTTCGCGCCTCCGAGCTACATGTACATGATCCAGGCCGTCCTACCTTACCCAACGACTCTCGGCAGGCCCCGACGCTGCGCACCGCGCCACGCCTGGGCACGTCGCAAGGCGAGTCGTAGAAGTCCCCAGTCCCGCGTGTCGCAATCCCCAGCCCCAACCCACCCCCAAGCCAGCCGTAAGGATTAATCAAACATTAGCATTACATCGTCCCCAAAGCCCGCGCCCGGATCGCCTCGCTGTGCATATGCTCGTCGGCGTCCGGCGTCCCAGCCCCCCCAACCCATTACTGTCCCAACGCCAAATACCAAGCGATGGACTCACGTCTTGTCCCGCTTCCTCCCCCAAATCGACCGCGCCCGCGACCGCGGCTTCTCCGCCGCCGCCGCCGTCTCGCCCGACCCAATGCGTCGCAGGTCCCGCTCCGACGTGCGCGAGATGGGGTTGTCGTCCATGTACTTGGCCTTGTAGATCCTGCGCATCACACACACACCGTCAGCACGCCTCGTCCAATCTCTCCCGCCCCGCCTCCCCTTCTCTCCTCGTCAAAAGCGGGAAGATGAGGTGACTGACCAGCTATTCCCCCCCAATCCCATCCCCAGCACCGCCGCCCTCCGGTACAGCATCGCCCCCCTCCTCACATCCTTCCGCACCCCGACCCCCTGCGTATAGCAGAACCCGGCCTCGGCCAGCGCATCCGCGTCCCCCCACCCGCCCGCGACCTCATAGCACCGCACCGCCAGCCCCTTATCCCTCGCGCAGCCGCCCCAGCCGTTCATGGACGCGATGCCCAGCTCATACACCGCGCGCGCGACCTCCGCCGTCCGCGCCCGCCGGTCCGCGGCCTCGGCCACGGGATCCGGATTCGCGTTCGTGTCCGCGTTGGCGGTGCGTGAGGAGGACGCCGCCGCGCGGCTGAGCGCGGCTTCCACGTCCAGCCCCCCAGCGGTGTCGATGGCCTTCCGCAGCCAGACCACGCCCTCGGCGGCGTTGACGCGCATGCCCCAGCCGTGCCTGCACGCGAGCGCGTAGAGCAGCATCCCCGTCGGCTCGCCGGCGCGGGCGGCGAGGCGGAGGTGGAAGGCCGATTTGCTCAGGTCCCCCGTGGTGTGGGCCTGGATGCCGAGGTCGAGGTGCTCGGCGGGGGTGAGTGGGGTGGAGGAGGAGGAGGAGGAGCGGTAATGGGGTTGGGGCGTCGCGAGCGGGGTCTGGTCCGACGTGCGCTCTGTTTGCACGAAGGGGGAGGGAGGGTGAGGGGTCGGGGGTTCGGGGTCCGCGGACCGGCTGCGCGGGGCGGAGATCGTCGAGGTCGGCAGGTCGCGTCGGCTGAGCCGCAGGCCGGAGATATTCTCCGAGGCAATCGGGGACGGCGGCCGCACAGGCAGCATAGCCCCAGTCCCTCCCGCGTCGCCCACCCGATCCCTCGCACCTGCGCCCCCGTCACCGTGCTGCGGCTGCCCGCCCCCGTCCCACGAGAACTGGTGCAGACTCCACGAATCCCCCAACCCGACCGACTCCCGCTCCACCGCCCGGCCGCGCGGGAGCGCGTACTTGGTGTAGATATACGATCCCGCGCCCTCTCCCCCCTGCCCCTGCCCCTCCCCCTCTCCAGACCCAGACGCAGAGCGGAAGTAATCCCCCCCCCCCAGCCCCAAGACGGGGGACTCGACATGCACCCCCGCCCCCGGCGTCGTCGGGGGGCCGCCGGCCTCGTCCCGCGAGACTTGCCGCGAGTGTCCGGGGAAATAGCTCGAGGCCTGCGGACCACCGCTGCCGGCGCCCCCCGAGGCCTGCCGGTACGGGAGTTCGGCCGACGTGCGGGGGGACCGGCGGCTCTCGGTCGACGGCCGCGTGGTGGCCGAGTGCGCGCTCCGGCCGCCGCTGCTCAGGGGGCGGGAGAAGTTGAAGGCGCGGTGCGCGGGCGGCTTTTGCAGAGGGGCTGGCGCAGTGCTCGCGTACTCCGAGGGCGTCGAGGGCGACCATTGCTGCGGCTGCTGCTGCTGTGTGAAGGGGGATTCCGGTCGGGACTTATGGCTCGTACTAGAGAATTTCCGCGTCGCAGACCGGGCATCCACACCCACCCCCGCAAGCCCCTCCTCATCCCCACTCTCCGCCGGCACGGACCGAATACTCGCGAAACTCCTCGCGGCCTTCGCCTGCCGCCGCGGCGACGCCGGCGGCGGGTGCAGACCCCTCTCCGACCTCTCCGACCGCGGCGAGCGCTGCGACCCATCCGTGAACGTGCGGGGCGGCTGCGAGGACTGGATGGAGTCCATGCTGCTCGTCAGACTCGGCAGCAGCAGCGGCAGCGCGTCGCCGGGCGGGCGCGGGTCCACGGGCTCCGGGGAGGCGGCGCGCGGGGCGTGCAGGCCGAAGTAGCCGCCCTGCGCGTGCGCGTGCGCGTGCGCGTGCGCCGGGTCCGCTTCCTCCTCCGCCTCCTCCGGCGCGTCGTAGGAGGGGGTGGCGAGCGGGCTGCTGCGGCTGGGTTTGCTCGCGTGCCCGAACAAGGGGTAGTGGCTCATCGGGCGGTGCGCCTCCCTCCCCCCCGTCGTCACCGCCGCCGCCGCCAGATCCCTCAGGCTCTTGTCCTCGTCCACCCCCGGCGCGAGACCCGCCCCGGCGCCCTCGCTCGACCCGGCGCTGACATGCCGGCAGTACTCCGGCCGGCCCCGGAACTCGCGCTGCACCAGCACGGGCGGCAGGCGGGAGATGCGCCGGCCGTCCTGCTGCTCCTGCTCGAATTGCTTGGCCAGGAGGCGGGATTGCCTGGCGAAGGCGTCCAGGGGGGAGAGGGCGGGGGGCACCTCGCCCACGCGCGGGGAGGGGAGGTCGAGGTGGAAGTTCGGGTGCGCGGGGCGGGAGGGCGGCGGCGGCGAGGGGTCCTTGTGGTCAAGGGGTAGGGGGATGGGCGGGGGTCGCGGACCCATGATGAGGGGCGCGCGGTGGGTGGACGGGCGCGCGGGGGCATGCGGTCGGGGGGTGTGAGGACTGCAGGTGGTGATGTGCGCGGGTTGTCGATCTCGAGGTGGCGCGGCGATCGGCCGCCGGGGTTGTCGGTGTGTGGGTGGGGATGAGGTGAGACAGCATGCGACGGTGGCTGTGTTTGGGAGTCGATCTGGGCCCCACGTTCCACTCGGCTACGAGACGCGGCGATGACCGGTGAATCGAACGGACGCCGTGCTGTCCAGCGTGTAGGCGAGAGACTTCGTCGGCGTGAGCAACCAGGCGACGCGCGACGGCTGGCGATCCTCTGCCATGCTGCCTCCCAAGCTTTGATGAGCGCCGGACGCCCCTGATCCAATGGATCACGTGGGGCCTCAACGCCTCGGCCGATGCAAGGTTGCGGGCAGTCCCGCGCGTTGTCCCGAGTGGGGGTTCGCATCAGATTCGTCGGCATGAGAACTCCTCGTCTCCCTCCGGAACGGCATCGGGGCTACAGTCGTTCTTCACGGTGTATCGCGACTGCCCCGCTGGTAGTGATGATGTATGCTCCCAAGCCCATGGACCTGACTCCGAGCCTCTCCCCATCCAAGTCCAGATCAAGCCACCCGGCTCCGAGGTCTGCTAGCGCCAGCAGCCCGCGTGGCGTCCGGGGGATGCATGTCGCTCGTGCGGCACGACTGGCGGCGACAGCAAGTCCACCCGGGCAGATGCAGGTACGAGGATGCCCCAAGGCTCCGCCGTGTGCAGCGCCCGACCGCCGACGTCCTGCTACCTCCGTACTGCATGTACCTTACCACTGGCGCGTGCAACGCGTGACGGCACTTGATGGACTCGCAGATAGCGAGTCAGACCTCGTCCCTCCACGGCGAACAGGCCTGTTCCGCCTTCGCTTTGCCAGGCCCCCGCCGCCACGCTGGGCCACGACCACGACCGTGCATCGACCAGTTGGTCTCCAGACGAGCTGCGAGCGCTACCATTCGTCGCCCGTCGGCGGCGCTAGGGCGCGTTCGGCGACTGCGGAGGGTCGCCGGCGAGGGGACGGTACTGCAGGGTCAGGTACATGGACCGCATGGGCCTCATCTCGCTTCACATTCGATAGCCTCGGTAGCCAGCCGCGGGCAATGGCAGGGTGGAGAGTCTGTCGTCGCATCCGAAGAGCACACCCGCGCACGCATCGAGGTGACATGAAGAGATAGCGCTGAATGCACCTGCCCGCCACCCTCACACCGTAGATGTCGTGGAGACAAGTGCCAGGTAGCCTCGGCCCCGGCGCATGTGAAGACACGCTCCTCGCCCACCCACGGAGCCAGATCCGCTCCCCCTGCCCTGCCTGACTAGCCTGCATGTAGTAGTCACCGTGCCCCCCCCCTTCCCCACCCCACCGATGCCGGACCACGGTCGTTGCTGCTGCTTGCTGCAGGTCCCGCCCGGGAGACGCGAGACTCGCGGGCGCATCCGGGGAGCTGTCATCGGCGGGATTGGCACAGGGCTCCGTCCCGGCAACCCTTGCAACGCTACTCCTCGCCGTCGCTGCCGTGCGCCTCTCGCTCGCATCCCTGCCGCAAAATTTCCGTATGTCTACGTAGCACACCGTGACGGCCCGGCGGCGAGCATGCGGGGCAGCATTTGTACCCGCCCGCTCCTCGACCTCGTGTGTCTCGCTCCGGGACGTTTCGCTGTCTCTCTGCCTAGACGTTTGACCGAAAGCTAGTCGCCTTACAAACTTCGACGCCCCCCACCTGAACTCACGTGCCAGCGCGACGCGGAGCGGGAACGTGCACGACGAGACGCAGATGGCGTCAGCGCGGGTCTATCGCGACTTCACCGCCGAGGAGGATCCATTAGTTGCCCCGCCGCGCCGCTCGCCCTCACTCCGCGGCGGACGGCAGTCACCCACCGCGTCGCGACGCCCGGTGATCCCCGACCTGCGGACGAGCAGCCGGCCCAGCCGCTTCCGCGACGATGGCATTCCTGAGATGCCTGCCGAGCGGGACGAGCAGCCCGCGCGCTCCTACCTCGACGTCCCCATCGGCACCGCGCAGACGACGCCCGACGAGCGGACCACGGCGCTGCCCACCTACGGCGCCCGGCTGGCGCAGGTCCAGACCGCGAGCAGTTCGCGCGTCGTTGGCTTCCCGGCTATGTCGGCGGGGATCGCGCAGTCGCGGACGGAGAGCAGGAGGAGTAGCTTCGGCGGGGACGGGACGATCACAAGCACCTCCAACGACGACGGGACGTCCACGACGTCCTACGGCGACGACGAGCTCGCGGAGCCGGTGCTCGACCCGGAACAGATGGGCATCCCGCCCATGAGCCCCCGGGCGGTGCTGGAGTCCCGCCCAAGCTACGCCAGCCCGAAGCGCCACGGCGCCCCCTCCGTGACCTCCGCCACCGACTCCCTGCAGCCGCGCGCGCAGGACCCGCGCGCGAGCGGCCGCGGCTCGACGACGACCACCCCGGCGCGCATGCCCGAGTTCTTCGGGCAGGCCGTCTTCCAGACCGTGCTGCAGAACCCGACGATCGCGCACCAGCTCCTCGCCTTCGCCCAGTCGCGCCTCTGCGGGGAGAACATGGAGTTCCTCGCGCGCGTCGCGCGCTACGCCGCCCTGCTGGAGGAGGTCTCCCGGGCCGTCTACGAGATCCACAAGGACTTCATCTCCACCTCCGCGCCCGCGCAGATCAACCTCCCCGAGCACCTCCTCGTGCAGGTCAACGGCGCGATGAAGACCTCCCTCACCTCCACCCTGCCCCTCTTGGAATCCGTCTTCGTCGCCGCGCAGGCCGACATCGAGCGCCTGGTCTACACCGACATCTACCCCCACTTCGTCCGGCACCAGATGGGCGTCAGCGCCGCCCGCGCCCTCGGCTCGGATAAATCCCAGTACGCCGGCCTCGGCGACTGCTTCGTGCTGACCGACCCGGCGAAGGCCGACAACCCCATCCTCTACGCCACCGACGGCTTCGTCAAAGTGACGGGCTACGCCCGCAACGAGATCATCCCGCGCAACTGCCGCTTCCTGCAGTCCCGGCACGCGGACCGCGCCGCCGTGCGGCGGCTGAAAGCCGCCATCGACGCCCGCCAGGAGTCCGTCGAGCTGCTGCTGAATGTGAAGAAGAACGGCGAGCCCTTCTGGAATCTGCTGTACGTCGCGCCCCTGTACGACGCCCACGGCCGCCTGGCCTTCTTCCTGGGCGGCCAGATCAACTGCTCGACGGCCGTGCACAGCGCGTCGGACGTGCTGCGCATCCTCGGCAGCTCGAACGAGAAGGCCGAGGACAACGTGCACACGAGCACGACTTCCCTGCCGTCGCCGCCGCCACCGCAGCCGCCGAAGGCCCCGCGCGCGCGCAGTTTTCTCAACGCGCTGCGCGGGGCCGGCCCGCGCGCGGCCGTGCAGGCGCTGCCGTCGCCGGGGATGGAGGACCGGTTGCTGGGGCGGCTGGGGGAGCAGAGTCTGCGGGGGCAGAAGGATATGTTTTATAGCGCTTACTCTAACGTACGTACCCGCCCTTTCTCGCCGGCCCCCCCCCCCCCCCCCCCCCCCACACCC